>JABFEV010000156.1:0-18132 GCA_013618395.1 Fusarium domesticum | reverse complement strand
GTCCGATGGTCTGTGTACAGCCTGACCGAGCCGTGTGGAATAGGCATCACGAGGTGCGACATGATTGCAGAGTCCATTGTCGCCGCGGCAAGTGAGCTGGGGCCCCTGCGTGTGCCCATGGTTGTGAGATTACAGGGAACCAATTCCGAGAAAGGACTACAAATTGTAAGTACTGAAGAGGCTTTCAACTGAGACAGGTCTTGTTACTGATGGACGTATGCTAGCTTGGGGAGGCGGATCGCAGAATACACGTCGAGACTGACTTTGGACAGGCTGCGAGAAGGGCGGTTGAGCTGGCAATGGGAAGGTAGTTGATTGAGATGAGATGAATGCAAGTGGTTCAGGAGTATACTTTTCAAACATCTTGCCAATTCTATTGAGTGTCCTACATGTACATGGGCTTGTCCAACAACAAGGGCCATGGCCAGTACTCCGACAAGCCATCAGTAGGGAAGTAGACCGTTATAACGGGGTTAGTTTTTCTTCCCGTCACCAGCCCAAGAACTGTGATAACAGGCAGCTGAGAATTCTAGGACGGTTCTTACAATCATCATGGTCGAATATGATCGTTGATGCAGAGGTTTATTAAACGAGATAGTGGCTGCCTCTATCTTGGAAGACTAGGATCTGTCGAGATATCATCATCTTCTGAGGCACGAGGCAACTTGCTTGGTAGTATCCGTAGAACCTGTCACCAAGGCAACCCGATAAAGAAGAAATGACCAGAGATGCCGGGATGGGATTCTGAAGGTGTCGTTGAAGGAACCATGTCGGTGAGCTTAGGGTAGGCGAGATTGCTGCTTTTGGGCTGAATGAAACAAAAGATGAGTGAACTATTAGCAGAAAAGTCAGAACCGAGCCTTCAAAAGCAGTCGTACAATAATATCACCTCTTTACCAATCGAACAGCGGCATCTACTAACCTGAGCAAGATCCGTTACCAACATCAACCGATTCTTCACTTGAAGCTCTCGAGTAAGGATCACGTAGACTGTACTCAGTAGCTGTAGTAACTCATGTTTGTCTTATTAATCCACACGCAAAGCTACCATCACCATCATCTCCGCGGTTCGTCTGCCTGATGCCCGCTGCTCGCCTCGTTGTTGGTCGTTCCTGCCTAAAAAGCTGGGGCCTTGGAGCTTCTCACCGCTGCTGAGAGAAGCCCCTGTGGACCCCATGCCAGGCAACCACGTCTCCACAGCTCCACAAAAGGTCCACAGCAGCCCGCAAATGAATTCAAGCTCTGTAAATGGACAGAATTCTGCCGCCCTGCCATCACAGCCCGCTTCACCGCCCTCCATAATTCCCTATAAAATACCAACCTCACCCGCCTTAGCTACGCTTTTCCTTTTCTTCTTTTCTCCTTAGCTCTCTTTGCCTTTTGGCTTAGATCAAGTGTAGTATCTGTTCTTTTCAGTTTAATCTCTGAAAGGTCTCTAAGGAGACCAACATTGATTATTCCTATTTTTGGCTTTCGGGCGGTTTCCTCTGTGCTTGCACATGATTCTGCCCACAGTGTCCCTGGTATTACACTGCCTCCAGGTGACGCGAAAACTTCACGGGCTCAATTTTTCATTGCTCGCTCTGACTTGTCAGGGTGGTGAAGAAGAATATCTAATATGATTATTGTGATGCCTGTCGTCAGTGAACAACTGCATTCTGCCAACTTCCATGCATGTAGAAACGTGGCTCTTGCGCAAACTCCCCAAGACAACAAGCTTCCATCCAACGCTCTAATCCCAAACTACGTAAAAACCATCCTTACCTAAACGTATTACGTCCTTGATTCAACTTCCTAAATAACAGAGCCTCAACTCGCAGAGCCTCAAATCTTCACCTCACATCAAACCAACAAACTCTTCATCCTTACCCACCATGTCCTCAGATACGCCCCTTCTCGACCCCTCTATCTTCTCCCACCTCCAGGAGAAACTCGAAGAGGAGACCAGCGTTCGCGACACTCTCACCCAGATTGTCCAGCGTCTTGAGCGTGCTGTTGTCACTGCCCAGGGTCTTCTCTCCCGCGTCCACTCTACGCCTCGTGCTCGCTGTAAGTTTTTCTTCTTCTTCTCCTTACCTCTCCCTCGCTGGGACGTGGCGCTGATATGGAGATAGTTCCCGCGTTGGTGGCTCAGGTTGAAAATGTCATCAAAGAAGAGGCTGCGATTGTTGGCGAACTTAATGAGGTAGCAAGCAAGCATCCGTACTACAAGTAGGCAGCTTTCTATGCTATCACCAGCGACAAAGATCCTAACTGGTCTTAGGTACAACAACAAGTGGTCGCGTATTACCCAGAGTGCCATTGGCACCGCCATCTACTGCGCCTGGCTCGGCGGTCTTCCCCTCGCTGATTCCCCCTCCGCCCTAGGTCGCCTCTTGACCCTCGAGCAAGTCGGCGCCGTCTTCAACGTGCCCACCAACCTCAAAGACCGGGATGCCTTCCATCTGACCATCGAGGAGTACCTTCTCTCGCTGACGGACCTTACCAGCGAGCTCTCCCGTCTGGCCCCCAACGCCGTTACGCTGGGCGACTTTGAGCTACCTCTGGTCATTAGCGGCTTCATCAAGGATCTGTTTGCGGGCTTCCAGCTGCTTAACCTAAAGAACGACATTCTGCGCAAGAAGGCGGATGCTGTCAAATATGATGTCAAGAGGGTCGAGGATGTGGTCTACGATTTGAGCCTGCGGGGTTTGGTCAAGAGACCTGGTGAGGGAGACACCGAAATGGGAGCTGCCGAGTAGAACACCGTAGACGGCAAAGCTCGAGAAAGTGCTGTCGTCCAGATGAGTAGGCCCTGCGCTCAACGTTGAGGCTATTCTTTAAACAAGGACTTGTTTCGTTATTAGCAGCAGTGGTCAGTCAGAAAAGTAAATGCAAATATGAAAAGTCAAATGGAAACATAGAAACATGTGATTGTCTGAATCTCGGGCTCGTAGAACGCCCCTACCCTTTCATGGAACCTGGCCAACTGCGAGTCCCATGCCATGCGAGTCTGTGGTTTTTATCTACAGTAATGTACATTTTTGCCTTTGCAAGCCCTCCTGTCCCATCTTGACTCCTACGGCCGGAAATCCCTAGGCCTGAATTCTAGTTAAATATTTTACTCCGTCTCGGTCAGATGAAATGCCGTAGCTCGCTCCTTAATCGTGCCTGAATGTGCACTTGTCTCCTCTTGCGCACTTGCCTTGCTGCCAGAATGTGCAGGGCTTGGTGCCAATCAGGGCCTTGTTGGCTGGTTTATGGGGAGGAAGGGTCCCTCTCTTCCGTTTGAAGTCTCCTCGGCCACCTTGGTAGTCGTCGCGGTCTCGGTCATGATCGTAAGTACGATCGCGATCCCAGTCTCGGTCCCTGTTGCGATCACGATCCCAATCGCGGTCTTGGTTGTTGTCCCGCTCATGCTCCCGTTCCCAATCGCGATTACCAGAAGGCTGAGGGGGCGGGGGAGGAGGAGCCTGTTGCCCCTGGGCCATCTGGGTAAACATCATGTACTGCTGATACGCGGGGTCGTTCGGGTTGAGGAAGTTGGGGGGGTTCGAAGCTTGTGCCTGTGGGGGCTGCTGTGACGGCTGGTTGATGGCAGCAAGAATTGACTGCAGCTGGGTATCCGGGATTTGCGATTGCTGAGGTTGAGCAGTGTTGGCAAGCTGTTGGGCGGGTTGCTGGGCCGGCTGCTGAGCTCCTGTCACTTGCTGGAGCAGAGCCATATACGGCGCATAGGCAGGTTGCTGAGCATAGTATGCTGTCCAATCTTGGTTGTTGGCCGGCATCTGTCCAACGGTGGGTGCGTTTGCCTGGGCTGCGGTCCTGGCCCTGTCTTCATCCTCTCTCTTCCGACGAGCAATCAGCTCCTTCTGGTAACCCATCTGCCACTCCCGTACCTTTTCCTGGTCATGCAGGATCCATTCAGGGGGTGAAGTGGCAGGGAATGGCTTATCGGCCAAAGATTTGGCCACCGTTTCGATGGAGCCGCCGCAGAGACGAACGTTATGATCAGCATAGTGAAAAGCACGCCAAACATCACCAGCGTTCGGGTTAGTGCCTTGCCAGGTCTTGACTTGTTCCGACCTGAGTATTGCAAGAAGCTGTTCTTGAACCGCTGCATCTGAAATCAAAGGTAGTCTCTCATGTGCAGGGTTGATGCTTTGCTGAGTAGGAGTAGCGACCTGAGCGGTAACTTGTGGTGTTGAAGGCACACCTCGGAGACGATCCAAGATAGTGTCCAGTCGATTAGAAGGGTTCTCCTTTGCATCAAGTCGCTTGAGTGCTGAATAGAGAGCTCCGTCGACACCCATCTGCTGCTCGTCCCGCCAACGTAACTGGATCTCCTGAAACTTAGCGTCACCAGGCAAATGACTCTTCGTCCAGTCCGGGTTTGCAGCTGGCTCCTTGGGCGGCGATTTTGGTGTGGGAGGGATATCATCCACATCCGTGTAAATGGCCATCAGCTCCCGCTGTTCACGCTCGGCGATGTGATGCTGCTCGTCCGTCGTAAACATTACGTTGCCGCCTCTGGTCACGTAATTTTTATTCCGTGTTTCCTCGGGTAGGCCTGCTTCTAGTGCAACAGGTCCTACCCAGGGTTGGTAGGGGACATCGTCGTCGTCGTCGTCTTCCTCGACATCTGCACGTTGTTTCAACACCATACCCTCAGATCGATCATCACCAGCGTCGCGGATCATGTTGCCCAGTCGGCCATCGTCTTCGGCCTCCTCCTTTTGAAAGATTTTGACTTGAACAAGTTCACTTTCAGGCTTCCAAGTAACCCGAAGCTTACGGCGGGCTTCTTTTCGTAGACGCTTTGTCTTTTCTTCCGGAGTTTCAGAGATCTCGTTGCCTTTAGTTTCCTTGGAAACAACTGGAGCCTCTGCTTTCGGTGCATTGATCGAGTTCAAGAGTGAGGCGATGCCGCCGAGAGCGCTGGAGGCGGACGTAGCGGCGGTGCGAGGCACGATGGGTTTGCTTTCGACCCGTGCCGTCTTGCCATCCACTTTTGTCGCCTCTGTCTTGGGCACTGCCTTGGTTATCGGTCGCGACTTTGCTGCCAGCGCAGATGCTGCTGCCGCCTTTGCCGCGCTCACCTTTGAAGCGGCCTGTAGCTGAATCTTAGGCTGTGCAAGTTTCCTACTGAGAGAGTTGCCACTAGACTCTACCGCAATCTTCTTCACCGTTCGCTGGTCAGCCTCATCGTCGCGGCCCCGTTTGGTCGGATGATCAGCTGACGCCTTGGGGCCAGCTTTGGCACGGCTTGCTGCAGATGTTCCAGCATAGCCAGTTGACGTCTCAGGCTCGGCAGTCTTGTGAATCTTCTTGACCTTTGCCGTGATCTCAGCAACAAGCCCTTTGACTTCCTGATCGCCTTTGTCTGCAAATCTTTTCCGCACGGTCTCGAAGTTTGCCGTCTCAGCGATCTTCTTTGTCATAGGGAAATGTGTGAACAGCTCCAATATGATCTTGGGAAGCTTTCCTGAGAAGTCACTTGATTTGATGCACATGATCAGGGCATTCACCAGACTCAGAATCAGCTTCTGATGGCCACCCAGATTGTCAAGAACAGCATCATCCGCATGCTCAATAGTGGCATCCAGCGCTCGATAGAGAGCCATCTTCTTTTGTTCCGCCTCCTGTCGGAGCTGGGCAAGTTCGGACTCGGGTTCCTTGTCCTTGATAGCCTGGTCAAGTTCCTGTTTAGAGCGGTTCATCTCTCCGCGAAGCTTGATGAAAAAGTCACCCGCTTGCTGCACGCGACCTGCAATTAGAGCAGTCGTCCTCGAAACACTTTGGTCGACATTAACAATCCCAACCGCATCCCAGGCAGCGGCTTCGATGATATCGTTTGGTCGGGTGGCTGGGCGAATCTAAGAGGGTTATCAGCAAAATTCATTCAGTACATCTGGTTCAGCTTACTGGCTTGGTCTTTTCCTCTTCCAGTTCCTTCTTGGCCTTTTTTTCTGCCTTGTTTTTGGTGGCTTCATCAGATTTGAGCTGTTCCTTGAAAGCGTGAGGATATTCGGTGTACTTGGGACGACGCTTGCCAAGATCCTTCATCTGACGATCAAATTCGTCAAGTAAATGGTTGGCCTCGACCCGTCTTTCGTCCAATCCTCCCTTGTCGGGCGAAGGACGATACTGGTTCGTGAAACGTCCTTGGACCTCGCATGGTAGACTATAGCCAAGCTCCGGGATGATGGGCTTTCCGTTACGTGCGGGGAGCGCCACAAGAGGAGCAAGCTTATCATAGCTCTTGGGTGCTGGCAGTTTGACGGTGCCATCATATATTAAATATGGCAGACCTTTGTGGGCGGGATGCTTCGCTTGTGCAGCTTTGGTGCGCTTGTTGAATTGCGCGATCAACTGAGCTTCCTCGGTCGAAGGAGTGGGGGCCAATAAGGAATCAATGTCGTCCACTTTTTTGACAATGGGAGAGCCCATGGGAGAGTCTACATGGGATATTGTAGGCTCGGGGGTGGGTGTGGGAGTCTCATGAGCACTCTTTGCTGTTGTACGTTTCCTCTTCTTAGCAGGTGGTTCGGCAACAACAGAGTGAACAGCCGTAGCATCGACAGCTGGCTGTGCCATGAGATAATGATGGTTGGTAGCAGGGGGTGGAGAAGAGCCGTTTGTAAACTGGATTTGCTGTTGATGACCTGGCTGTTGAAAGTTTTGAGCTGTCACTGGTGGCGGAGTTTGAGAGTACGTAAGTCGCTCTTTGGCAACGAACTGCGCCTGGTTGTAGGCTTGGGTTTGCTGCTGAGGTTGATGAGCTGGCTGGATTGGCTGTTGAGGGGGTGCCTGGTGTTGCTGCGGCTGCTGGTAGTTTGTTTGTATGTTCGATGTCTGGGGTATTTGACCATGAACCGGGGGAGAGTAGGCAGGACTCTGGCCATATGGTTGGTTTTGAACGGGTGATTGTTGTGTCGATCGGTTGTACGTATGGCCATGGGGGAAAGGGCTGGGAATGCCCTCAAACTGCTGAACAGGAGTGTGGCTGTCCTGTCGGTTCTGCTGGGGCAATACTGCAGGTTGGCTGTACTGCTGGATAGGCGAGTCAAATGAATTTTCGGTCGAAGGCGCAAAAGAGTACGCAAAGGCCGATGCGTGAGTATGGTTTCCGAGCTGGCCCACACTGGTGATAGGATCGTCTAGATTCATTTTGCCGTGCTGCCCGTAGATGTCCGACGGAATATCACTAAAAGCTGGATCCAATACATCCTGACCCGACTGTGAGTACTGCTGACCCAGCGATAGGGAGTCATGGTCGGCATGGAAACTGGTCTGGTTCGGTTGTGAACCATGGAGAGCTCCCGAGAGGAAAGAGTTGCCTGACGCAGCAGAGTCGAAGAAGTTGGATGTAGAATCGTCTTGAGGATTGATGTGAGAGTAGGCATTTTGATCAGCGATGGGTTGAGCCCAGCTTTGATGCGGATCAAATTGTCCGTTTTGCCCAGGAAAGGAGTAGTTGTTTTGCCATTGATGTTGCGTCTCATCCGCGCCATTCTGGCCGTCGTCTGACCACGACTGCATCCTGGACGAATGCTTGCAGTTATAGCCGCCGCCGCCGTAGCCACAGGAATCACTTAATGAATAAACTATGAGTGCTAAAATTGCATGGTGTTAGCAGTCATCGCTACAGATGAGTGTGGATGCGATGCTTTGAACGCGCAACCTGGAACGATGGTGTAAAGAAGAACTCGCCCCAAGTCGCGTGAGCAAGCTCCGACAGTGCCCTCGCGTTAGAGTGTGTGTTTGGGGAAAGAAGCCGTGTAAACTAGAGGGCGCTAGGAGAAAGTACTGACACTCTGTAAGGTGGAGGAAAGGAACCTCGTGTAAGTGGATGACTGATAGGGACAAATCCCCAAGTTATCAGTGCTGCAGGTGGCCCACCACAAAGAGACGCTAGTCTGTACGAGGCAATGCGGCAGGGGTCTTGCAGCGACGGGGAGCGATAAGTTGCAACAGATCTATAAGAGCGAAAGAGAAATAATATCAGCAAGTCTGTTGCAGCGACAAAGTTTATCTGGAAGTGATGTTATAATTGAGTGCATGTGGGAATGTGAGTTTCGGGAGCATTGTAGAGTTAATCAGTGTCATCAGTAAATATCCTGCCATTCATGACAGACTTGGAACAGCAGCACAGAAGAAATAAATCTTCAGTGGTTGGCTGTGGCGGGGTGTGGGTGCTAAAGTTGAATGAACCATGCCCAGTGTCGGACAGCGGTTCGTGCCAGGGCAAGAGCAGGAACAGAGAGGGATTGGCGGAATGGAGGATGGCCAGAATTAGAGGGACTGGCTTTGTCGAGATTGAATGATATTTTTCTGGCGACAAAGAATGGATGCTTCATTCGTTGAAGCTATTCCGAGAGAATTTGGTGGAGTCCATTTGTTTCTTTCTGAGCGCGCACCCCGCCTTAGGTCCTTCCACTGCCTCTGCTGTTACTGCTCTGTTGCGCTGAGCGGCGCACCTTGACGCAACCAACCCCTTGACCGTGTCTGCTGTTTGCTGGCAAGTGATGACTCTGCTGAGCTCTCTGCAAAACGACACCCAGCAAAAGTCTCCTGTAAAGACTCCAACGCCGATGATGCAAGATGGCTAGACCCTTTGGGCTTGATTAAAACAATCGTATGCGGGTTGAAATAGCCTCGTGTCTAGATTGGCATTTCGTGAGAGTCCAGTGCTACCACTTTTACCAAAAAAGTGTTTGGGAGTCTCAGTCGGTGCAGCTTCTCACCCACTCTATCGAGGTAGCGCTCAAAGGAGCCCCATCTCTTCAGAGTTTCCACGAAGGCCACCAACCTCTTTTCCATCTTGCGATTTTAAAACAGCGCAAGATTCGAGGCAGTTGGTTCAACCGATTATAGCGAAATCACAAATACATGACGATCCGTCTTGGTTCATGATGCTGCCCACATGCTGCGTGCTGAAGGATGACGCGACAAACATCGATGTTGCGTATGCAAGGGAAGGGGAGTGTATGGGAATGGGGGCGAGGACTTTAATCATACCCTGCGATTGATTTCAAGAGAGGTTATCCTCAGCCACTCTATGCTTGTTTCTAAGTCAAGACGGAGCAGCTATCAATGTCCCATTTGTACACTGTAGTGTAACTCGCTCGCTGGTTGTTTACGATGTTGTCGAGCGTGATCGCAGCCCATTCGGAGAAAGCTAGGGGCCAGACGGGCACGAGATGATATCTGTCGGGGCAGACGCAGGCGCAAATTAGATGGAGAATGAACGAGAAATGCCGAATTATATTCGTCGCTCAAGTTTACAGCGCAGTCTGCTGAGCGCCAGCGCTACCTTTTGTCGCGAAGGGTGATGACGATGTTGAGACTTCGATTGTTGATGAGGTGTCGTCGAGAATGGAAAAAGCTGTCCCCAGTCTGTTCGGCGCGAGAGGACGGAGCTAGAACTGATTGTGGCCCCATGTTTTAGGCAGCAAAATTCTAGAGCTTTGTTCAAGGGAAGGCGAGAACGAGCGGAGATAGCAGCCACATGTCGGGGCTTGAATCGGTCCGTTCTTGGCTTCTCCTGTGGCTTGTGAGCATGCGCCAGTGCTGCTGCTACAATCACTGGAGCTTCCAACAGGTGGCCAGGCAATCTTGAGTATCGTGGCCTCAAACTGTCATCACGTCGATAATTGCTGGTTTTATCGGAGACTCATCTTATCGAACAGGTTACCTCGTAATCCAACGATACAGGCCTTTTTCTCGTTCTTTTTGCGCACCTATTCCAAGACTACATACTCTACAACTTGCCAACCTGGCCTAGCACACTTTGGACTGCGCCATCCCACCATCATCAGCTCAGACTCCATACAACTTTGGCGCCATTCGCAATGATGGCGACCAAGGGAAACTCCTTGAGGGATCACCAAATAGGTTTGTATTGAACTGGCAAGTAATATCTTTCTTCTTAACTAACGCATTTAGCTTCTCTCAAGAAGATCCTCAATCTCAATGAGACGGTCAAGTCCTCCGAAGCCGATGAAGCCCACGCCAACGGTCTCCTTGCCCCTGTTGCCCCCATTCTTGACGATGAAGGAAACCCGATATGGAAAGTGTTGGTTTTTGACGACTTGGGTCGAGATGTCATCAGCAGCGTAATGCGTGTCAGCGACTTGCGCTCCATGGGGGTGACGATGCACATGTAAGGTGCCCCAGCAATGCCGTGATGGACAGTCTCTAACACTCATTTTCTCAGGCATATTGGAGCTTCAAGACACCCCATTCCCGATGTTCCCGTCATTTACCTCCTCGAACCGAATGCGCAGAATCTCCAGAACATCACCACCGATTTGCAAAAGGGGCTCTACTCCCCGGCACATATCAACTTCCTCTCGTCCCTCCCCCGCGTACTCTTAGAAGACTTCGCAACCCAGACCGCCGCCGCAGGCACATCAGAGCACATTGCTCAATTGTTCGACCAATACTTGAACTTCATTGTCGCCGAGCCAGATTTATTCAGTTTGGGGATGGCCAATGAGCACACTTACTGGGCTTTGAACAGCGCCACGACTAGCGATGCCGAGCTTGACAGAGTTGTAGACAGGATAGTGAGCGGACTCTTCAGCGTTATTGTCACTATGGGTATGCTACCCTACCCTTGGCATTTATATATAGCTTTCTAACACTATGTAGGAGTCATTCCCATCATCCGATGCCCCAAGGGCGCTGCCGCCGAGATGGTCGCCGCACGGCTCGATCGCAAACTCCGAGACCATATTCTCAATTCCAAAGACAACCTGTTTTCTGGTTCACGACCAAACGCATCGGCCGGCACGCCCAGCTCCAGGCCCGTACTCATCCTCCTCGACCGCAATGTCGACTTGACACCGATGCTGTCGCACTCCTGGACATACCAGTCTTTGGTTCATGATGTCCTCAATATGAAGCTCAACAGGATCACGATCGAAAGCCCAGTGGAGGAAGGCAATACTGCCAAGGGAACGACGAAAAAATCTTACGACATGACGACGAACGATTTCTTCTGGGCCAAGAATGCCAGTAGCCCATTTCCTCAAGTTGCTGAGGACATTGATGCCGAATTGACCAGGTACAAGGAAGAGACTGCTTCAATCACTAAGAAGACCGGTGTCACCGATCTGGAAGATCTACAGAATGATACCAGCGCGAGCGCGCAGCATCTCAAAGCGGCGATAACGCTTCTCCCCGAAATGAGGGAGCGCAAGGGCATCCTCGACATGCATATGAATATCCTTGCAGCTCTGTTGACCGGTATCAAAGATCGACAGCTCGACAACTACTTCCAAATTGAGGAGAATGTTGTCAAGCAAACAAAAGCGCAAATCATGGAAATCATCAAGGACGATAATAAGGGCACGGATCCTGTCGACAAGCTGCGACTGTTCATAATTTGGTATTTGAGTACAGAACAGGAAGTTAACCGGGTCGAGTTTGAAGGTTTCGAGAAGACCTTGTCTGAAGCGGGCGCGGACATCTCGTGTCTATCCTACGTGCGACAGTAAGTTTCAATCATCCTGGCCATGTACACACATCTACTAACGACTACAAAGGGTCCGCGCGACTACAAAGATGACGCAACTAGCTACGATCAACAACACAGGACAGCAAGCACCATCTTCCGACCTATTCGGTCGCTTCTCTTCCATGTCTTCGCGACTTACAGACCGACTAAAAGAATCCGGTGTTCCGACTGGACTCTCATCTAACTTTGAGAGTCTTGTTAGTGGCGTTAAGAATTTCCTCCCCGCTGATCGTGACTTGACTGTTACCAAGATCGTGGAATCAGTCATGGACCCCTCTTCGGCCTCCTCTTCAGCTATCGCCAAGACCGAGAACTACCTCTACTTTGATCCTCGCTCCGCCAATGCCCGAGGTACGATGCCGCCTCCCAGCGCTATACGATCAGGAGCTGGGACCAACACCCCCGGAGGAATCCCTGGGCAGCAAGTTCAAGGACAAGCGGCTAGCTTTGGTCAACGACGGCAGGGATTCAGTGAGGCCGTCGTGTTCACAGTCGGTGGTGGCAGCATGGAGGAGTACGGTAATTTACAAGAGTGGGTCGGCAGGACAGGCGGTGACAGAGCAAAGAAGAGAGTTGTATATGGCAGCACCGAGATGGTGAATGCCAGGGAGTTTATCTCGGAAGAACTCGAGAGGTTAGGAAAGGAAGTGTCAGCATGATTGTTTAAGTGCAAGCGGACAGGGTAATAAAAGGCGCTCCCTCATGGAGGCAACAACGTTATATTTTACAAGTATTTTATTCATTACACAACACTGTGGATGGCAAGAATGACATCTGAACATCGTCTGATATCTTTTGAAGTTCCTAGTCTTATACTCCGTAATACAGCCAAGAATGTACTAGCGAGGTTGTCTATCGCATTTTGTTGTAAGACCATATCGGCTAATAGATATTCCGCAACGTCCAATTTGCTACGCCTGACAGTGGTACACCAAACAAGTCTCATAGGCACGCGCAGGTGCCGGGCATCAGGCTACGTACCTATAGCTTGAAAGTGAATCGACCTCAACAAAACATACAACCTCGACCTTTCCATCAATCCTTTCCACCGGCTACACATCGACAATTCGCCAGTATCTCATCAATTTCACGTATATCCATCTCTAATATCGAAAACCTGCCTCCGATCACCTCGTTCGCATCCTTCACGTCGCGCGCTCAGCCTAAAGTTGGAAATGGACGACCCCCCCATCAAGGCCGAGGGCAACACCACCCGCCCTCGCGCTGGTTACAAGTCATGGAAGAAAAAGTATAGAAAGATGAGAATTACTTTTGATCAGAAGATGCATCAAGGCGAGGAGTTGCACAAGCAAGAACACAGAGCTGCTGCGCTTGTGAAGCGCCTAGCGATCGAAAACGAGTATGTTCCTTTTCTTTCCAGTCATTCATCCATTCAGCCTTGCGCGTTCCAGTTGCTAACAGGAGTCTTCTACTCTGAAGTCGATTGCTAGATCTGCTCCTCGAAATCAATAACTCACCACAGATTCCCCCCGAGAAACAAATCGACGTCTCCCTTGAACCGCCGTCAGACACAAAAGACAATGGGCTTCTCACGAGTCAGGGTCATACCTTGAGAAAGGAAAATGCAGGCAAGAAGCTCGAGGATCTTGTCAGTAGTGTGCCGCACTCGTCATACAGCCATGCCAAAGAGACTTTGCCAGCGATTGTCAACGAGCTCAAGGCCCCCGAGGGCGAGACACACCCTGCCGACTTTCTCTCCGCCGACGACATTGATAACTACATTTATGAAGTCGACCGTGCCATCGATCCGGAAGCGCGCATCACTACTCTTGCTCCCCGCGCAAACCCCGAAATCAACCTACATACTAGCCATCACCTCAAGAATCCGACAAGTGTGACCAATTGGCTGCGCAAACACGCGCCCAAAATCTTCCTCCAGGATACCGAAGGCCATGGTGATGCCGATGACGCCGAGGGCCATACCAGCGGGCGCAAACCTCGAGGGACAAAGACTGAGCGCGGTGGGCGAGCCGCTCCTAAAAGCAAGCGTGTCAGCGCTGCAGCCCGTGCCGCAGCATCAGCAGTACCAGAAGACGTGAGCATGGACGAGGAACCAGACTTGGCAGCGACGCCTGTTGTCAAAGGAAAACGCAAGAGGAGTGATCTTGATGGGGGTTACAAGCCGCGTGGGTCGTCAACACGGCCGAGCAAGAAGAAGCGCAAGAGTGAGGTCGCTGACGGGACGCCCAGCGGTCGCAAGTCAAAGAAAGACGCCCCGGCCGCAACACGCGATGAATAAGCTCAGTACCTCATTCCAAATATCACTCGTTCATAACTCTTGCTCGACCAGCCATCGAAGTTGAGGGTATTGAGCCATCGTCACTTGCCCCCGCCTCCCCGTCACGGACGATATCCGTGTGTACGTACATGCCTTACAAGGTTCTATCGCTCAACTCCAACTGTCTCAGTCCACACCGCGGTGGATCTCCGGCCAACCGGACTCTCTTGGTCGGGACATATCGGAGTCATTCGGCCTTATGGTGATGATTGACATCTACCTGTTCCTTGGAGCAGCTCTTCTTGCTGAAAGGGTTGAGTCATCAGGAAATTTCACGTGTCTTCCTTTCAGCCGAGGCATAAACATGTATTCTATTAGAAGGTTACGAGCAGAAGTGTCCTTTCTCACGATATTGGAGGAAACCCGGCCGGGGGAAAGGGGCAAAGGTTTAATTGGGAAACCATTCTGGGAGTTTGTTTTGTACCGGGGGAAAGGGGGATCTGCGTCTTCATGGTGTGTATTTTCAAAGATAATCAACGCACTCAAGCAGAGAAAGGAGGCGTTTGTTATTCCTAAAAGCGAGACATGTCCAACGTACAATGTAGACCAAGTTACAAGGCATCAATTTTCAGAAGCTCGACATGCTTATTAGACGCTACATGTGAAGCTATCATCCCTCCGAGGTCTAAACCAAGTGGATGGAAGTAGCGCGACGGAGCAGAGGGTCCAATGAAGATGGTTCCCTGTATGTTTGGCGTTTGGCCTAGGTCAAATGACTCCTCTTTCTCCCGCTTTACGACGGCTGGAGGGCACAAGGAAGATCGACTAACCCACCGAGAGCATCGAATCAAAACTATAAAGCTTACAAGCATGGCACATGATACGGGGTATATACTTGATTGATAAAACGAACCAAACGAATCTCTTACTTACATTGCCTACTTGCCTTATCCCGTCCCACCATATCATTTTATAATAAAACAGAGATATCAGTCATGATTTCCCTCTGTTAAATCACATTCTCTCTCATCTTTCAGATCCCACAGTTCTTCCCTCTCCCATCACGACAATGAGGAGGATTCTGTCTACTTCAAGCGTTGCTCAACTCCTCTGCATTCTACAGAGATCTTCAAGCGCTTGTCTTCAGCAATGCCAACTCTATCCGAAGCAAAGATGATGCCATGACAGCACACAAACAAACAAAGCGCCGTTGCCGATGAGGAAGCCATGATAGGCCAACTTAACCATCAACATGAGTGCCCAGAGTTGTATCCAAAAACACGATACTGAAAAAGCTCACACCCCTTGTAGGCCAGGCAGTGAGCTTAAGAGGGTATGGGGAAGCGGAGTATAGGAGGCCGAGGGGCCTGATGCGAAGATATCATGTCGAAGCATTTACAGCTTCTCCTTGAGAGTGTTCTTCAGGCGGCGCTCAACAGCGTCGAGGTACTCATTGGTGGTGGCATAGTCAGAGCGGGCGGACTTGCCACAAGCGAGGGCAAGATCCTTAGTCATAATACCATCAACATCAACGGTGTCGATACAGGCCTTCTCGAGGCTCTCGGCAAAGGCAACGACGTCGGGGGTGTCGTCGAGCTTGCCACGCTGGATGAGACCACGGGTCCAGGCAAAGATGGAGGCAATGGGGTTGGTAGAGGTCTCGTTGCCCTTCTGATGCTCACGGTAGTGGCGAGTGACAGTACCGTGGGCGGCCTCAGACTCGAAGGTCTTGCCATCGGGGGTAATGAGGACAGAGGTCATGAGACCGAGAGAGCCAAAGCCCTGGGCGACAATATCAGACTGAACGTCACCGTCGTAGTCTATGGAATGTTAGCATTCTTGGTCAAAGCTGACAAGACGTCGAGTGGCATTGGGAGCAGTGTCTCTTCTCCAAAAGGGGGGTTAAGTAACTCACTCTTGAGGGCCATGATGTAGCCACCGGAGCTCTTAATCATCTGGGCGACCATGTCGTCAATGAGACGGTGCTCATACCAGATCTTCTTGGCATCGAACTCAGCCTTGTACTGGGTGTCGAAGATCTCCTGGAAGATGTCCTTGAAGCGGCCATCGTACTTCTTGAGAATGGTGTTCTTGGTGCTCATGTACAGAGGGAGCTCCTTCTGGAGGGCAAGCTTGAAAGAAGCATGGGCGAAACCAGTGATGGACTCGTCAGTGTTGTACTGGGTCTGAGCAACACCACCGCCCTCCTTGAACTGGAAGACCTCGATCTCCTCAGGCTTGCCACCCTCGGGAGTGTAGACCATGGAGAGCTTTCCGGGGCCGGGGAGGACAGCGTCCTTGGCACGGTACTGGTCACCAAAGGCATGACGGCCGATGATGATGGGCTTCTTCCAGCCAGGAACAAGACGAGGGATGCGGTCAATGACGATAGGCTCGCGGAAAACGGTACCGCCAAGGGCGTTGCGGATGGTGCCATTGGGGGAAAGCCACACTGGGAGGTGGGTTAGCAGTCTGCATCTACATCTATGTCTTCTCGCGTTTGCTCATTGGGTCTGTTTCGGCTGTCTCCCCTCTCTTCATGCAGAGTTCCTCTGAATCAGAATATCTGATCATACGTGCGGGGGTGGCTGATGACGGGTGGGGAAATGAAAGTCCAGTCAAGGCTATGAGCGCAGCTAACAATACAGGAAGCAAAGGGGCTAGGTGACTTACTCTTCTTCAGCTTGAACTCCTCGACTCGAGCCTCATCAGGAGTGATGGTGGCACACTTGACACCAACCTGGTACTTCTTGATAGCCTCGGCGGCATCAATAGTGACCTGGTCGTTGGTCTCGTCGCGGTACTCAAGACCGAGATCATAGTACTTGAGGTCGACGTCGAGATAGGGGTAGATGAACTTGTCCTTGATGTTCTGCCAGATAATACGGGTCATCTCATCGCCATCGAGCTCGACGACGGGGTTCTTGACCTTGATCTTCTGGGCGGAGGAGGCCATGGTGCGGATTGCGAAAGGTGAGTAAGTTTGGATAGCACCGAAGGAAGCGTGGACAGGGCGGATGGCGACTGAGGAAGGAGTTAAAGCGACACGGCGAAGCGACGACGAAAAGAGAGATCTCGAGACGGCGACGGCGGGCATGATGGGCAAGAAAAGGGAAGAAAAGAAGGGGAGGTTCGGGAGTAAAAGTCCGATTATAAAAGAGGGCTCGGGAAAAGGAGCCAAGGAGAAGCCGGAAGGTCGTCGGGATTAGCTGGCGGCGGCGGCAGAAGCAAGAGCAGGAGTACGAGCAGTAAAGCGGGAGTAACTGGGAGGAGCGTCAGAGTTGATGGGGAAGGCGTACTCTCACGACGAGTTGAAGCTAACGTAGGCTGCGCTTGCGGGGTTGTGAGAATGCGGGCTGCAATAACGGCAGGTGTAACGACAAGAGCTGGGCACTGGGGGTAGGTAGAAAAGGGACCACCTCACGGGCGATCGGGTCGGAGGAAGAGGAAGAATTGGGGTAGGAAGGGGGGTGCGCCTTACGTGAGTGGTGGACTTAAATCTTCAATTGGATTTGACAGGAGTTGGCAGACTCCTTCGGAGGGAAAGTGAACTCGAACCGAGGAAGTAACCGGTTACTGCCTCGAGCTTTAGGCAGAAGGACGGCGACCGAGAGAAACCCGACCGAATATGGGACTCCTTGACGAGAGTGGATTTTTTTTTTCTTGTCGTTTCTGTTTCACTGCCTGCAATCCAACGATGATGGATTAGTTTGGGGGTGTCTGACGAGAAAACAAATGCTCTGATGATGAGGAAGAAGGGGAGAGAGAGAGTCCGACGTCCTAAACGATGACGATGCTGAAGAGTAGTCGATTCTCGTTGGTCAATAACCGCGATGACGGTGTTTTTTCTTTGATAGGGATAGACTTCTGTGGTTGGCGCGTGTAGGCAAAGGAGAAGCTATATGGACTCACACGTTTTTTGCTTTCTTTTTCACTTTTGAGCTTTCGCCAAGAAGATGTGAGTCTTGTTGGTTCTTTCCTGCTGCTGATGATATGTTGTTGGTTTTTGAAAAAGTCACAATTCAGCCGAGAGACAGAAACATTATAGAGCTCATAGCTTTAGCCCGTCACCTTTGACCAAAGCTATCCGACAACGGAGTCGCAATTGTATTTAGCCTTGTAAGAATTACTCCGGATCTATTTCAATCCGCCGAAGACGGCACCCGCGAGAGCAGAAGATGGGAAAAGGTGGCTGGTAAGTCTCCTATTCGGTCCATCTTCTGCTGCAAACGAACATGGGTCCCCTAACCCAGAAGCGATTGACATTTTCTGTGTTGTCGATTCCTGAAGCTCAGAATCCACTCTGCTTTTCAATCTGACGATGATCTTTTGGAGGAGTAGTTGCTAATTTATTTTCCCCAAATCCTTTTTCCGAAATATTTCTTAGGGG
>JABFEV010000155.1:0-70685 GCA_013618395.1 Fusarium domesticum | reverse complement strand
CCCCCGATCCCGCCCTGAATGCCTGGGAGCGTGTACGAAGCCCCATCATCGACCTCAAACGTTTGGAACTTGATACCAAGCAAGCACTTCGGCCAATAACGCTCTCGTGGGTTCGACACAAGAGCATTCCCATGCCACTCATCTTGACCCGCCACCTTCTTCTCACTTTGGAAGAGAATGAGATGAAGTATCTGCCCATCTGGGCAGGCGGCAATGACGATGGAAGCGGCGGCGTATTTGCTGACGCCATCCCACCTGCAGAACTAGGACCGAGTGGCCCTGGACCTGCGTTCCATACTGGCATCACCAACCCCTCCACTGCCAGCACGACTGGTTCTATAGTCTCTGACTTGGAAGACCTTCGCGTATGGGGTAGCATGACAGCTGCTTCCGTGGATGTCCAGGACAGCATCTCCACTGTCTACCGACCTGACCATGTTATCGCCGAAACTGGTTCCATCGCCTCAGAGAGCTTCACTTCCAACAGCTCCGACTTCCAAGACGCCAAATATAGGGTTCCTGCCAACCATCAACCCATGGGCCAAGCGATTGCCACCATGGTGGATGCCGATGATTCAGAAACGTCAAGCAGTAAAGACTATGAGATGGTCTACGACGCGGATGACATGGGTTCTTGGAGTGACAGTGACGGCGATAGCGTCATGACTATCGGCAGAACCAAGGATTAGGGGGGGAGATCGAAACTGAGGGATGACTTATTGACTAATAACGGCCAGTAACTCTGGCCGCTCAAAGCGAACATATATCCCGCCTGCACTGAATATAGGAGAAAATATCGGAAGGGGAAGATAGGGCGATGGCTGTCACCGCATGACTTATGATGGGTATCTGGAACACGTTTTGGTCTTTATCTATTTTGGTTGACACACCGAACTGAAATATTTCTAAATGTATAACGAAATTACGAATACTAAAGCTATTTGAATGCCAACAGTATATGTATCATATAAAAAGGGGCTGACCAAGCGTATCGCATTCACCGCCCTTGTCTCTTGTGTATATAATATAACAACGCTATGCCCCTTTCCGAGAAACGCCTTACAGCAATATGGATTATATACCAAACTCCTTCATTTCCATCTTCTCTCCCCATACATACATCATTAAACTCAGAACGGAACATCAACCCCTGTTGAGCGTGTTTCCAGCACCCTTGGGATTATGATCCGTAAACTCATCCCACTGCCTCGCCTTGTAAGTCTCCCTGTCGACAGCATCAATGTCGTCCTCGTCCACCACCGTCTTCTCCTCCACGCCACCCTTGAGGATGTTGCCTTGACGCTTCTCCTCCTCGAGGTACTCCTCTATCGACATTGTGGGCAGGTTATGACCAGATCGGAAAACGCCCCGGGCTATCTCGTCGCGTCCGCCGACCAGCGTGAAGGGCTGAAGAGGCTTGCCCTCCTTTGAGAGCAGGGGCCCGCCCCTAATGGATTGCAGTCTGCGCAGAGGCATATCTAGACGTGTGGCGGCGATGTCTTCGGGACTGGGAGTCTGTGTGGTGCCGGGGGCGAGAGGGCGAGGAGCCTGGGCCAGAATCTCGAGTTCACGGTTCAGTGAGTCGAGGGCTTGGAAAGCAGAATGTACCGCAAAAGTGATCTGCGCTAGGTACAGATCCCGCATGACCTCCTCATCGCCGTGCTCCAAGTAACGAGGGTTACGCTTCAGTAGTTCCAGCCTCTCCTTGAGAGCCTTTTCAGCGCGAAAGTTTGCAATCTTGCCATCCCTCCGCGTCGCAGGGTCAGAGCTCGCCACGACAGCAAAGCTCCTGGGATCATCGCGGTACCGCTCCAGCAACCTATCATGAGGACTCTTCACAAGCCCGTACTCGTCAACAAGCGCGAGGAAGCGCTCATACGCGGAGCGCGACTCGGAAAGGACATCGCCGCGCTGGTCAGGGCTGAGGTTAGGCATCTTCTGCACGAGCTGGGCGACGTGGGAGTCGAGAAGGAGGTAGGGCAGGTCCGAAGTGGAGAGGTCCTCCACGCTCTCGTTGTCGGAGAATATGGCGACATGGGCGATTTGGTCCCGGGCGCGAGAGTACAGGGACAGGGCTGCTTCGAGGTCAGCGCGGTAGGTGGGTGAAGATGCTTCAAATGTGTTGTCGAGAGCGTGGCGCTTTTCTTCGGCGGCTTCGAAGATGGATCTAACGGATTGTGGTTCTTCGGTGTCCATTTTTCTGTTTCTAATAGAGAGAGGAATATGGTTAAACAGTTAAAGAAGAATGAAGGGAGGAGGAGATATTTGAAGAGGAGAGGATGTGAAGGATGACGAATTAACCTTTGGACTGTTGGAGAAAGGCGTTCAATGGTGAGGAAGGACCCTTGGATTTTTGCCCCGCGCTGGAGGAAGCTCTGTATCTTATCGATAAGGAAAAGAAAAAAAGCCCAACGGCACGGCACGTCAGGGGATTCGCATATGCCAAGCAACAGGGGTCAACAGCCATGTTTGTAGTGGCAGAGTGAATGCTCATAACGGCGGCATCCAATGCTTCCAATTTAATATCAGGACAGCCAAGGTATAGTACCATCTTAGACCATATTACCAACAACCAAATCTATTCTGCAAATTCATTATAAAAAAAAAAGGGATTCTGTTCCCTCATGCACATGTTTACCAACCATCCTCCTGACGCCCGCATAACAATCACATTCCTCATGCTCCAGATCTTTCTCTTCATGTGCAGGCCAAACTTTGATCCCCTGTGGCCTTATAATAGATATGTGATCAACAAAAAATAACGAAAACAAGAAGACAAAGGGGAAGCCTCTCCATACGATCCATAACGCATGATCAAACAGTGCCGCCATGACACAAAATTTGGTGGCCTGGACCTAATCTTCTTCATCCATCTCAAATGGATCATCACTCTCATCATCATCCTGGTCCATCAACGACGAATCGTCGTCAATCACCACAGGCCGTCGAGCTGCAGCTGCTCGTCCTGGGCGTCCTCTTGGCACCGCCTTGGGGGGAGGAGAGCTAGGCTCAGCCATGTCTTCGTCAGAGTCGAGTAGTGACTGTTTGATTGCCTTCTTAGCCGCATAAGCCTTGGCTGCTGGGGATAATGTCTTCTGCTTCAACAACGTTTTGGCCGGAGCCTTAGGCGCTGCTTTGGCTGCTGCTTTGGGTGCCGCCTTGGTTGTTGTTTTAGGTGCCGCCTTGGGCCTTGTATCTGCTTCCTTGGCCTTGGCACCAGCAGGACGACCTCGAACCTTTTTCACGAGAGAAAGACCAGGGGGAGCCGCAGAGCTGGACAAGTTTGACCTAGCCGGGGCTGGTTTCTTGGCCGTCGACGCGATCGGATCATCGTCGGACAAAAAACTGTCAATGTGATCATCCTGAGTTGCTGCCTTGTGAGGTGATGACTTGGCAAGCATCTCGTAGTTGGTGTCGTCCATGTCATCAAAGTCAAATGACTTGGCCGACTTGGCCTTGGTCTTTGGAAGCCCATTCATGCTGCCGTTTGCTTGACTAGAGTCCGGTCGGTTCATGGCATGCAGACCAAACCTGCCAGGAGTATCCGAGTCAGCAACTGGCTTGCCGATCCCTTTGACAAGGTTGCCAACATCGCCCAACATCTGGTCGTCGTTGCTTTCCGAGTCGTCGTCGAACATCGCCCTTGCTCTAGAAGCGGCGGCTCGTACGCTGCGAGGCGGCTCCATCTCTGATTCTTCAGACGACAACTGGACTGGCTTGGTGGAGGTTGGTTTGCTCCGGCCCAGCGCTGCAAAGTCATCGTCCGAAAAGTTATCCGAGAGCTCCATGAGATCTTGCGTCTCTTGCTTGAGCTTTGACTTTGGTTTTGGCTTTGAGCCAAACATCTCTGCGAATCTCTGAGCTGTCTTCGGCTCTGCCTTGACAACAGGTTTGGCCACGACCTTGGCTGGAACCTTGGCCGCCGCCGCCTTGGGGCGACCGCGAGACTTCTTGTCAGGCTCATACTCATCGTCGTCCTTGGCTTTGCGACTGCGAGCGTTGCCTGCTCCGATCTTTTTAGAGACTCGGCGGCCCAGGCGGCGAATGTTAGTTTTGATCTCAGCCTCAAGTGCTTGCTGGTTGTCCCACTCGGCCATGAACTCATCAAGATCCTGGCACCACAAGTCCTTTTCGGAGAGAGCAAGAAGATCATCGTGCTCAGCCTTCTTTCTGGCAATAGCGTCCTTCAACTTGTCCAGCCGTTCCTGGGTCAACGACCAGATAGGCATCTGTGGACAGTCAGCTTTTGTACTAAACGAAACGAAACGAGCAACGGGCAAAGAGCTTACGGATAGGAGGTAGTCATAATCGCGGGCACCGTTGTCCTCGGTGACATCATCCTCCGGGTTCTGGTCGTCATCCTTCTCGTCTGCAGTCTTCTTGGCATCTTGGATACGTGGGAATGACTCGTACTTTCGATCCCGAAGCTCTTGAACGAGGATATCTTTCCTTTTACGTCCAACAATTAATTCACCATCAATGATCTCCTTGATGAAGCGGGCCTGGTTCAGCAGCTTGCGGTAGTCGGCATGATAGACGGCCAGCCAATGTTTCTAAGTGACGTTAGCGATGTACAATCAGAATCAATAGTCGGGAAGCTTACCTTGCGCTCCGTGTACATGTCAAAACGGTAAACGTAAAACTCTTCCAAGATATCCTCGACCTTTTCATACTTGCAAATTTGGCCCCTAGAGTTGAACGCAACCATGTTTGAGGTGGCCACCTGCTTGGCCAGCTTGAACCTCTCAATGAGACCCTCATTGAGAACCTGCTGCATGTATTTGTCGTCCACAATAATTTCAAAATGAACTGTGCTGTGATCGTTGAATTCCTTGTAATCCTTGATCCAGACCGGGCCATCCGTGCCACTGATGACCTTTTCTAGTCTTCCCTTGAAGTCATCAGTCCAAACACGGATGGGTAGTTCTGAAATAATGACTTCGTTAGGATTAGTCTCGCTCCGAGTCGCGATACCATTGAACTTGTAACGCTCAGGACCTGCCACTTCGGGAGTTCCTGTCCAGCCTCGGAACCATGGTATCATGGTTTCGAACGGAAGCTCGTTAGTCTCATCCTCGTCAAGGCGACCCATGCGGCGTTTGAGGTTCTTGACAATGTCAACCGGATGGTAGTTGGGGATCTGTGTGGACCAGCCAGTACCGATACCATCGGCACCGTTCACGAGCACCATAGGAAGAATTGGCGCGTACGCGACGGGCTCAATTCGCTTTCCGTCATCGAACTGATGTTCCAGGTTGGGTTCGTCCATGGCAGGGAAGATCTTGCGGGCAAAAGGAGTCAACCGTGTGAAAGTATAACGAGGACTGGCAGCGTCAGAGCCACCGGCAAGTCGGGAACCGAAGTTTCCACTGGGTTCAAGGCAATTGATGTTGTTGGATCCGACAAAGGTCTGTGCGAGACCGATGATAGTCTGCTGAAGAGAGGCTTCGCCATGGTGGTAGGCGGTTTGCTCAGACACATAACCAGCCAATTCAACGACCTTCTTATCCTTGGTCAGGTTCCTTTTGAAGCAGGCATAGATGACCTTGCGCTGACCGGGCTTGAAGCCATCTAGAACGGAGGGGATGGATCGCATATTGTCAGCCATGCTGAACTGGATGAGTTCTTTATTGATAAAGTCAGTATAAGTGATGGTTTTTGACGAATGATCCAGGTAGGTGCCTGGGGCATAGTTGCCCAGCCACTCCTTTCGAGAATCCGCCTTCTTCTTGGAAAAGGCTAGGTCGAAGAGCTCTGCCTCAGCAGCCGTCATCACTTCAAACTCTTTGAGATGATCATCCAAATTTGTGAAGTAGACTTGGGCATCTTCGTTGGAGCTGGTTCCCAGACCCTTGAAGTACTTTGAGTGCCATCGGGTCAGTTCGTTCTTGTGAGTGTCCTTCCATCCTTCATATTCGGGCTGCGTGAAGAACGACTTGAGCCTCTGGGGCTTCTTGGGATTGCTGCCTTGCCAAACCTTGACGATGGGCGTGATGAACTCTCGAAAGAACTCGGGGATCTGGAGCAGCGAGGGAAACTGGACCTGAAGGAAATTGATGAGAAGTCCCTTGATATGACTTCCGTCATGATCCTGATCCGCCATGATCATCAGATGACCATATCGAAGGCTTTTGGTTTCTGTGTAGGATTGTTTGTGCTTCAGACCGAGGAACTGCTTGATGTTCTGAATTTCCTGATTCTTTGTTATCTGATCAATGGAAGCATCGCGCACATTCAGCAGCTTTCCACGAAGGGGGAAAACGCCGATGCGGTCGGGATCAAGAATCGCACGACCAGACACAGCAAGACCCTTGGCAGAGTCACCTTCGGTCAAGATCAAGGTGCATTCGTGGCCTCGTCGAGTACCTGCAAGATTGGCCTCGACGAGCTTAGCATTGCTGACTCGGGAACGTTTGCTACCGTCACTCTTTGCCATGAGCTTGTCTGCCTTTCTTTCGGCAAAATCAATGATGTTCTGGATAGCTTCTGATTTGGCGATCTTTTTGAGAAAGTCTTCGCCCAGAACACACTTGCTGCCAAAAGTGCTCACCTTGTTGGTGAGCTGCTCCTTCGTCTGAGAATTGAAGGTAGGGTTGACAACGAGGCAGTTGATAAAGATGAAGATGTGGTTACGCAGGTGGCTCTGCTTCAGAGTGTGGCCCTTTTTCCTCTTGTTAAGAGTCTTGAGAAGGTAAGCCGTGACCTGGTCGGCGATGTAGTTGACGTGTGTTCCACCAGAGGTTGTCGCGATAGAGTTTACAAACGAGACTTGCTGAAAAGTCCCATCCGAGACAGCAAAGCCAACCTCCCAGTTTGGATGAGACTTATCCTTGTCCATCTCGACTGTACATGTTGGGCTTCCGCCTTCCTCGCTGATTCTCTCCTTGGCGATTGACTTGGCATATAGATCGCAGTATGCCTTGAAATCCTTGACTTTGATGACATCGCCGTTCAGGGAGACCTTGACGCCTCGATTGGTGCCAGCCATGTCGTAAATTCTTCGGTAGAGGAGGCTCTCCAAATCATCATCGATGCCGTCCTCCATGCCAAACCGCTTGTAGTCAGGGTGAAAAGTGACGCGGGTAAAGTCTGCGGTTTTGCTGGAGGTGATTTTGGCCTTTTGCATCTTCTGCATGTTGTCGGTCCAAGTTTGCTTATATCGTTTGCCGTTGCCACTATCCTGGCACTCAAGGGTGAACTCGGTACTGAAAACGTTGCAAAGCTTGGCTCCGTAACCGTTACGACCACCAACAGTCTTCTGCACGGTATCGTCGAAGTTGGAGCCTGCCAACAGATGCCCAAAGATAAGCTCAGGAATGTAAATCTTCTCGACATCGTGCATTTCGACAGGAATACCCTTGCCGTTGTTCTCCACGCTTATCACACCGGTGGCACGGTCGACGGTGATCTTCATCTGTGTCATGGAGCTGTCGCGCTGCTTGTTGTCGGCAGCGTTGACAAGAATTTCGTCAAAGATCTTGTACAGACCTGGGACGTAGCTGACGCTGCGAAATTCCATCTGCGACGTCTCTTTGTTGAAAACCCACATTTGCTGGTCTGTCTTTTCCACCGATCCGATATATGTGTCGGGTCGTTTGATGATGTGCTCAAGCTGCGTGAGCTTCTGGTACCTCTCGGTGGCCGTCTTCTTGGGCTTTGAAGAGCCATCCGCTACTGAACTATCGCTGTCGACATCAAGCTCCTTCTTCAGCTTCTTAGAGCTAGGAGCGATATTCGAGATATCCGAGTCATCGCTGGCGGCATCGTCGCCGCTGGGAGGAATTGGTCGTTTCTTCGGTGCGGATTTGGTTTTGAGAGTAGACTGAACCGTCTTCTTCACAGCAGGCTTCATGGCAGCCTTCTTCACGGCGGGCTTGGGCTTCTGTATCTTGCAGGTCAGGAAATGCTCTAGGGTGATGCATTGATTGAAACAGCGCAGAGGGGTATTTGAAGCTATGGAAGCCTCCGCGAATATAGAATAGAGACAGCGAGGAGAGCGTGACTGCAAGCAACTAGGTAGGAGCTGACATTGTGCAGGTTGTGATCGCTTTGATTGGAATATATAAAGCGTCAAGACAGGACAGCACTTACGATTTCAGGGACGAAGCCATCAGACTCGTCGTCCATGCTAAACATAGACTCGTCGGAACTCATCTTGTTTTTTGTGTTGGGTAGGTTTGAGGAAGATTTGGAAAAGGCGACAATCGAAGGGTTTATTAACAAAAAAGACGAAGGCACTGGCCAACTGGGAGATGGAGAAGAGAACAAAGAGAGACGGTTTAAAGAGACAAGAGGGGTTGCTCGCCCACAAAAGCGCAGGAGCGAAAAGGATGGTGCAAGTTGAACCAGGCCGTCAAATCTTCCCATCAAGGGCTTGACAAAATGAGCGAATGATGTGTTGTATTGTGATGTGTTGTGTTTTGTGCAGTGTTGTTGTGGCAATCCAGGGTCCCTCGCGCGTAAACAAACCCACCTCCTGCTGCCAGGACGCGCCTGCTTCAGTGGTTATTCCAGGTTCATGAAAGTGGGTCGCGGGTTCAAACTCAATTGGTTGGTGCTTGGACTTCAATATTAGTCAGCAAACGTTCATTCCCGTGACAGTCCACCTGATCTGGTTGGAGGAGGTTGGAGGCAGGCACCTGGTGTGGATGATGAATTTGAGCAACTTCATCACCTACCTATCGTCCATACGACTGTGAATGTCTACCCAATGAACCTGTGGTCCATCCTCCCCATGATGCCTTTAACAATGCAAAAAGATCAACTGGTTCAACGCCACCGTTCTACTACAACTCAACACAAAGTGATTGACCGAATCTTTATTAGTGCTCAGCGTTCGCTCGCAACTGGACAAAGTGACAGCTTGACGCCTGGATTCGATCAACATATCGACGCCTGATTAACAATCTCACTGTCACTTTACATCTCGTGACCAATTTGCTATCTCAAAGGTCCCAAAGCCAAGCTGACGTCACACAAACTCGACTAAACAAGAGCATCACCCTTGTCTGCAGAGCCAGACCAGCTGCAGGTCGCTGAGCTTGAGCGACTGGCTGACTCAAGAGCCTCTCACGCACATCCACGCGCACATGTCGCTTAAACTCCGAAACAGATCTGTCAAATCTCGAAGCCAGACATGGGGATGCTCTCTTTCTGGATCAGTGAGCGGGCCGAGTCTGGGTGTACAACACACTGGGCGGAAAGCAGCACTTTTCTCAGAAGCTCCTGTGTCGCCATGATTACTCCGGAAGCCTTCGTCTTTCCTTTTTTCCTGGTTTCACCGTCTTCGAGTTTTAGCATGGCTGAGACTGACGGTATCACTACCGTGAAACTAAGCGAGGCCGCTTGATACCATGCGTTCTTTGTCATTTCGACATGCGCAGCCGTTGCCTACAGCGTCCACCCACGTAGTGTACACGACTGAATCATCTCTTCGGCGTTGTGCGAGCATGAGTGTTGGGGCTATGTTGTCGACTACCAGACGCCCCTGAGACTCTTCTCATCGTTGATCAGCATGAGTTGTATCGACGTCGATAGAGGTCGGCTTACTGTTTGAGACTACAAGCAGACCCTTATACTGCTTCTTTATGCATATTCTCACTAATCATCCAAAGCCCGCAGAATCCTCAACAACCTTGTCCCGGATTTGTCAACAGAAAACTCACCAGCTGCCTACGTACCATGACACACACGAGCTCATGCATCGCTGGCCTAAATGACCATTGCCCCCGATGGTGAAAGGAGATAAAAAGGTAACGTCCTCCGAATTCGATGCAGGGAGCCGTGGAATGACTTTTGTTGCACCGCGCGTCAAAAGTAGTGACAGCCCCTCGCCTTGGTCCTCCCGCCGTCCCACCTCGATATCGTACAATCATCTGAAACCTCATACTAGCACTCGCCTTTCACATTGGGCCATCTGATGGACTCCGAGTTTGGAAATAGCTGTTGCTGAATCTGTCAACAAAGCGGCCCGATGGACTTTGCGGACTATCAAACATGACGGCGCATTGCTGTCATTTCGTCACATATCGCGTCAGCGGGGAACAATAGGGTTCGGTCGCCACACAGCGTCATGTCGATTGATGGAACTATCGTTCAGCCCAGACACTTTCGCTTGACTCAACTCTTGAGCAGGAGAAAGGAGAGAGATCAAGGCTAGTAGCGAGTGCTCGATCAGAAGTTCCAAAGAGGCTGGAAGTCCAAAGAGGCATCGGCCAGTATATGCATCTCACTGGCTTGCAGCACCTGGACCGCATGGTGATTCCACCTGATCATCTCAAATCCTTGAGAGTAAAGCTGTGTACTGGGTATGATTGCTCAAGCAACGTGCGGTCCTGCAGTTCTCGGTACGATGGACCTATGATTAAGTTTGGACAGCCCTGACAAGTTTGGAGGCCCTCTTCTCCCCTCTCAGAAGTTTGAAGGGGGCAGACGTATCAGGAATGGGTTTGTGTTTCCTCGGACATTTTTTTTCTCTTTTCTTGTGTACTGTACGCCGACAAGCTTGTGTGAGTAACAAGGGCCGACATGCGTGACAGCGGCCTTGGCCTGTTTCTCTCTCTTTTGAACATGTTACTTCAAGGAAGAAGCAAGCAGACGACGCGACCTATGTCGACTGACTTCTGGAAAGAATCTCTCGAACTTTGGTAGATCACAGGATCATGATGGAAGGTTTACGGTTAGGCACAGCTCTTTGAACCTGGCAAAGCAAAGCTCCTGGTCTTGCCTAGTAAGATATGATACTTGCTTTTACCTGTCTCTCTCCATCCATGTCTATTTCACGCCTGAGCTTGAAAGAAAGACAGAGGGCAGGCAACCAAACCTCGGAACATCAGCCTTGACTTCAAACTCAGCCGTTTCAGCAAGCAGACACTTACTCTTGACTGTCTGTCAGTTGTGATACGGACACGTGGGCGACTCGAACAAGGCTTGAGGTAGGAAGGTTTCTATCTGCCTATGCTCAGCTCCCTAGTATCGTCAAGCCCCCCATTGCTTGGTTGCACAAGCCTCAGAAGAGGAAGAAAAACAGACCGGGGTAGAAGGGGCCCTTGACGATGGACTATGCAACTACCCGTCGGCGCTTCATTTCTGCCAAAACCTCGTGGGGCGCGCACCCAAACACGTCGTCTACTGACTGGTCTGAAGCTTTGATGACCCTCGGGCTGATAGTAGTCGATTCCCGTCGGTCGCTTTCTCTCTCTTCCCCTGGTTGCTGACTTGATCAGACGAGCTCGTGTGTCGAAGAAGATGGAGCTAGATTGGTTGCCGTGGATAAGCCTCCCCGTCTCCGTTTGAGGTCAATGAGACAAGACGCACGAGCTGTTGCTTGCATCTCTTGAAGAATTGACTAGCATGGGTCCCCGTTACCAGCTCGAGAGGGATACATTACGGGAGTGTAACGGGAGAAGAGACACCAGGACCACCCCCGTCAAGCGGCCTTTGGTTTACACCCACCCCCTGTTGCCGTTCCTCACTTCCCAGTATGGGTGCAGAGAAGACGGTTATGGGGCCGGATAGAGAAAATGTTTGGGCTGGCAGAAACCGTGGATCATTGGGCGTGACTTGAGGAAAGGCGCAAAAGAGAAGGCTCACTCACGGTTCTCACTGCCCCTGGGGACCAAGACGCGTTTCTACTCAACCATCCCTGTCCATCTTATTTCTTATGATCGACCGTCAAGGAACCGAACCCAGTCTCTGTTCATTTCTTCTTCTACCAACCTGCCGTCTTGGTGTCTTGACTGTTCGTCATCTATCACTTTGGTGGCTTTCCACTAGGAAGCTCCCCTTTGAGAGAGAGAGAGAGAAGCGGTGGAAGTTAAGCAAACGAAAAGCGCTTCAGACCGGTCTGGCGAAAGCCCATCGAGACAAAGAAGTCTTGCAACGAGACCGCCGACTAGTCTGAAAGGAACATCTCGACCGACTTTTTGAGGTTTGCAACCCCCCTTGTACGCAGGCTTCCTTGGGCCCGGGTTGAAGGAGGAGAGACGGTCGTTGCTCAAGGGATCTATCCTTGGGGGTTTTGTTGACCGCCCGCAAAGTCCTTTCTTTCTTTTTACTTCTTTCTGTCTGCTCTGCCTTTCCCCGATGTGTTTGTCAAGCCGGAAAGTTACCTGGGGACTACAAAGTTGCTACCGGCCGTTGTTCTTTGCGGCTCCTCTGTGCCTCCTCGCTGGGTTATATCACGGCTGCTGCCCGCCGCAACACTTCAAACCACTTGGTTCGTCCACCCTTCCTACGGCCGTTCCTCGTCTCCTGCATTGCCGTTGAGGAGCCCCTTTCCTCTCGTTACCACTCTCGGATCTCTGCAAAGAGAAAGCTGCAAAGGCCTTGAACCATGTTGTCTCTCAAGACTCTTCTTAACCCTGCTCCTCCCGGGCAGGACTTTTCTCCCTCTCACCCTCACCAGTTGTCGACTTCTTCCCCCTCAACTCCCGCTGCCTCTACCACAACAAAAACCTCCATACGGACCATGGACATTCGCACCGTGATGCCTCGTCATGAGGACTCGAGAGATTCGAATAGCTTAGCCAAATCCAAGGTACGAGGCCCGGTTCAGTTCGCTCCGTTCGAGAGCCTCGACCATGCCGCCCTCCAACATATTCAAAGATTCCGGATCCGTCCATATGGCAACATTCACCAATCTAGCACCCACATACCTTATAACAGCGGGAAGAAGGATTTTCACGAAAAGACCGGAAGGGAAGGTTTCGAAGGTATAAGTCTCTCGGTGAATGTCATGCCCTGTTCTAACATTGACTAACACCGGCTATTAGTATTTCGATACGAGTTCACGGCACCTGATACAAATGTCGATTATGCTGTAATGTGGGATTACAATGTCGGACTAGTCCGCATGACTCCTTTCTTCAAATGCTGCCAATATGGGAAGGTGAGCAAGAAACACAACGGTTCTCTATACGGACCAACACTCATGGAATTCAGACGATACCGGGCAAAATGCTAGGCCTGAACCCTGGCCTTAAAGACATCACACACAGCATCACCGGAGGCTCTATAGCCGCACAAGGTATGTTTTCTATCAGATACCTAGTGTGGCGACTTTGGTACTCATTTCTAGCAGGTTACTGGATGCCCTACATCTGCGCAAAGGCAGTGTGCGCTACCTTTTGCTACAACATCGCAGGTGCGCTCATCCCTCTCTTCGGCGCAGCGTTTCCTTCCGAATGCATTCATCCAGGCTCCAAAGACTTTGCCAAGATGGTGATCAACCCTGGTCTCGTCGCTGCTGCAACTCGAGACGCAGACAAAGCCCGACGCATGGTTGTGACCATGCCTAAGACTATTCCTCACTTTGGAGGCGCGACAAGCTGCCCCCGAAACGACCACTCCGTAGCCCATAGCCCGCACGTTGCCGAGGAACGCACTCGCCACTTCCGGCCTCGTATCTTTTGCGATCCAGAGTGGCCAGGGGATCATGACCGAGAGAACCACTACATGTCAGCCCCCAACTCTGCATCCAGCACTGGCTCAGGACTTCACGGTTACATGGTCGCTTCGCGTTCAACCTCGAGCTGGACACCAGCCAATAATCCCAGCCCAAATGTGTTGGTTGACGGCTACAACCCCGACCACCGACTCAGCGCAGTGCCTCGCATCGCGCCTGGACAGCAATATCCTACCAGTCTGCCAGCTCTAGGCTGGGGGCCCAAGCGACGCCTTGACTGTGACGATGGAGGTCGGAGCTACAGAGGCAGCACCAGTTCGGGCACGAGAATGAGCCCTGCCTTTATGGCTGCAACTCCAGACTCGAGCCCTGCCAGAGGAAGAGCACATGTGGAACAGCCACGGCATCCGGACGCGGCGCAGAAGAACGCCGCCATATTACTCCTCAACCTCAGCATGCACGACAAAGACCAATCATCCAGCGTCGTCGGCTCTCCCGTCGCGGGATCGCTCGGCATGGCCTCGCCCCAGTCACAGGCCGGAGACTTGCACCGCAATAAGCGACAGCGGGCATCTTCGTTCTAGCCCTGTCGGAGAGTACATGAACAAAGGGTGTCATATACTGAGTTGGGGAGAATAAATTAGTTTGGAATATCCAGGCCAGCAATTTGGGGAAAATAAATTAGTTTGGAGTATCCAGGATAGCAATTTGGGAAAACGGATCAACACATGGGATAGACTGGGGATTAGCTCGAGCTGGAGTTTTTAGGATATGTCTTTTTTTCCTTCTTTCTTGCATCAAAACAAGTTGTGTAATCATGGGATGGACAAGGGGGATTGAACGGGTCTGTAAGCAAAAGACTCGGAAGAACAATCAATAGTCCTTTTGAAAAGCATCATGAATCATTTATTTTATCGTCCTCCTTTTTTCTCTAGATATCTTTACTTTGCCTCTCCCCTCTCCGCGGCTCTCTTCGCCTTGTGCTCCCTCGTCCAAGCCTCCGCCCTATCCTTTGGCACGACGAAAATCCTCATCACCTCGTCCACGACCTCCACCTTACCCGTAGCCAGCACCTTCAGCAGCGACACCTTCTTGCCCATCTTGAGAAGACCGCCATCGCGGGTCTCGACGTACGCCTCTACTCCGGCGATGGTGTACGCGTTCTCCCTATCCCACGGTAGGGGGAAGATGTATGACATGTGATCCTGTAGTGTGTGCGTCTCCTCAAAGGCCTTGACAAAGTCGGATTCTAGATGGAGAGGATATAGAAGTACAGTTGGGAAGGCGAGCGTGCTTCGTGGGTCGTCTGGGTCAGGAATAAGTACGATCTTAGCATCTTCCATCTCCGGAGGCTGAGGCGTGGTGCGCGTAGGGATGTTCCGCGCGCGAAGAGCAGCTTTGACGAGCACGGCTCGACGCTTCGTACGAGCCTCACGCTCAGCGTCCCTCTTCTTCCGGGCGTCTATCTCCTTAGCTCGCTTGATGATGTCGTCTGCTACGCCGCGCAGCGATGTGTTGCTCTCATCCAGGGCGAGACCTCGAGCGCATACGTCGTCTGCCTCTGCGATGCGGTCGACAGCGAGGAGGGCTCTGGCGCTGCGGAAGTAGGCTTTCACATTCTTCGGGTTGAGACGGAGAGCGGAGGCGCAGTCTGTCCAGCAGCTGCGGTAATTTTTGAGGCTGAGATGACAGGCGGCTCTGTTGACGTAGAGAGATTCAAGCATATCTTTCTGCTTCGCGATTTCCTCGACATCGTCTGGAACGCCGTCCTCATTCTTTGTCACCTCCCCTCTTGCACGCTTTCGCATCTCAGCAGCGAGAATAGCAACACCTTTTGAGTAAAACTCCTTTGCGTCAGCGTACCCCCTGACCTTGAAGCACTCGTTGCCGCGCTCCTTGAACTCCTGGCCGTTCTCCAGAGACGTGCCCTCGTAGGCGAGTGCCTGCAGGGCGGCGACATCGTCATTGTCCTCGTTACCGTCGAGGTCCGTCATAAAAAGAGGGGACTTGTTGAGGTCCTCCCATACCTCGTCGACGGTCTTGCCATGGGCGCTGGCGAGCTCGGGAGGGAGTTGTGGTTTAGTCGTGTCGGATGAGCTGGCTTGAGGTTGTGAAGACCCTGACTGAGCGCCCACTTTGGCCTCGCCCATTTTGTCGATAAGCTCCTCAATATGCATTGTTATTGATGACTCAAATGGCGGTTCTTTTTCTTCTTCTTCTTCTTCTTCTTCTTCTTTCTTTGCTGATTTATTCAAGTGACGAACTTGATGAATGTCGATAAAAATGACGTTGGTAAAATTTGACTTTGTCCAACTTTTGGTGTGTGGGCGAAAATCTTATTGGGCGCTGACGAAGTTCACGACTTGCCCACAGAGTAAGTATTCCAATGACTTCTATGGTAGCCTGCCTACCTGCCAGAGGCAAGCAGCTTTAAACTCGACTTATTCAACGACAATATTCACTCAAAATTGATTCAGCCATAACTAGGTGTTTTCTCTATCTCTATTTTTCTGGGTTCTAATATTCATTATCTCGTCGTTTCATAGCTACATTAGTTGTTATAAAGCCCCAAAATAAAACCCCAAACTCTTTTATATCCAACTATGCGACGATCCCAGCTAAAATCAATCGCTCGACAGTATGGATATCTAATTAGCAAAAACAACGCAATCTTGTAAGAGCAATGTCTCTTGCAGCCAGAATAAAACTCCAAAAAAGATCGCTCGCAAACAGAAAATGCAAAAATACAAATCACTCCAAAGGAGCTGCCCAGATGCACACTCCCTTTTTTTTTTTTGAATCAGTCGGTGGTCATTTTTTTAAGCACACCTAGTCACAGGGCATTTCCATGTCCTAATCAGAATCAGAGAATTCAACCTCGGTGACCACAACGGTGGCATCCTTCTTGTACATGCCGGGGGTCTCCTCGGTGGGTTCGTCGTTTCGCTGACGGGGTACCGAAAAGCATTGAACGGCTCCGAAAGCGGCGACTGCAGCACTGCCATACCAAGCAAGCGCAGAGCAGTCCATCTTACTGCCAATGGTCCAGAGGTAGCCTGCCACGGGGGGGGCAACCATGCGGCAGGCTGCACCGGCACTGGCGGCCAAACCATTGACCTTGCCCAGGACGCTGGCAGTAGGGGTAGCTTCTTTGATAAGAATCATGAGAAGAGGGTAAAGGATGATGGATAGGATGTTGCGGACGGCGAGACAACCATAAATGGCAGGGTAGACGAGCGTCTCAGGGACGAGGAGGAGCATAGGCATGAGCAGGTAGGCGATGGGATGGAGCGCTGTGACTATCAGGAAGAGGCGGAATGTGCCAAACTTTCTAGCAGCCCAGGGGAAGATGAAGATCTGAATGACTAGTGCGATGCCGCCGTCTACAGCCATGACCATGCCGACGTTGCGAAGAGTCAGTCCCAGACCACCAGGAGAGTACAGAGGGAACATGGTGCCCGACTTGAGCAGTTCGACAGCAGAAGTCCGTTTCTCCTCGAAAAAGATGGGCATCAAATGGTCAAAAGTCATTGAGTGGTAGGTGAAGATCGAGAGGGCGGCAATCAAAGCGATAACTCGATTGTTCCAGACTTTGACAGTGCAAGGAAAGTCCTGCTTCTCATTGTCGATGGTGGAGGCATCCCAATCTATCTCAGCATCACAGATGGTACCATACGTCTCAGGTTGAGGAGCCTCGGCAGCGGTCATCATAGAGTCTGTCGACAGAATGAGGGGTGTTTCCTCTGAAGGGTGAAACTCCTCAGGCACCGTCGCAACCTTGCACATGTCCGGATGAGTCTCCTCGAGAAGAACGAAGCCCAGGACGAGGCTGATGAGAAGAAGGCCAGCACAGATCATGTTGGGGAGTAGGTACGGGAAGCGCTCAAAGAGGCTGCCCTCGGGGAAAGCTGCAGGCCAAGACTCGTGAGGGTTGGCAAAGGTTCCGCCGATAGAAGGACCAAGGATCGTACCGACACTCCATACAAAAGGCATGATGGAGAATGCGCGGGCTGTATACCACGGCTGTCAGCTGGATTATTTCTGCGGTTCAGGGGTCAAACTTACGCTCATGTTCTGGTCGAGTGACCAGTTCACCAACCATAGTCTGAATGACACCAACGTTTCCGTTGAGCAAACCGCCCAGAGCACGACCAAAAAGGGCCATGCCAAAAGTAGGGGCAACGCCCACCATCAGCAAGCTGAATATGGTGCCCATAGATCCAATCAGCAAGACGGGCTTTCGTCCAATTCGATCCGAAAGGCTACCCCAGAACATGCCCACGGCTGCCTCAGCCAGGGAAAAGGCCGAGATGAGAAGACCTGAGTAGAACGAAGCTTGGTCTTCATTGCCGATTTGGTAATCCTTGACCAAGGCCCAAGCATAGGGGAAGATGGAAGTTAAAGCGATGGGCTCTGCTAATCGAACAATAGCTGGAGTCGAGTATTAGCATGGACATTTCCACGAATCGCAAGCCATTCTCAACATGCAAATCACTTACCGAGGAGAAATAGTTGCATCGCCGGGAAGTCATTTGGGTTACGAGGCGTCGATGATCTCAGGAAACCCATGGTTTCTTGTTTGTGACTAGTTGGAGAGCGGATGACTTAGGCAAATATCGAAAAGGACCAAATACACGGGCCTAGAGGTTTCTTGTAGGACCAAAAAACTGGAAGGCTGTGAGGAATGACTGGAGACAACAATGCACGGGTGATGGCGAGTAAAGATTGGATGACTGCGCGTCCACCTTGGGAGGGCGACTTGGGAGAGAGTTTTTGCTTGGTTTGTGTGGCGGCCGAGAAGCAATCAGGAGGGGATGGTAGATACGCTGGACGTAAAACAGCAGGAGCGACAGGAGAGAGCACGAGATGGAAGTCAAACGAGGCAAGCACAACCAGTAACAGTGACTGGAGAGAAACAATAATTGCCTTGGAACCTAGACGAATGTCCTGTAAGTGAGATAGCAAGAAGGGAAAAGAAGAGGTGAGACAATGAAGGGTGGGAGACGAGATATTTGAAGCGCTCCAGCTGGGAGGGCTCTCAAAAAGCAGAGCCCATCCCGTCTAAGTGCGGGCGACTCATGGTATGGTGGAGATAGGCTAGATGTCGGCTTGACAGCCTGTCGGCCTGTCCTGTCCTGTCCTGCTTGCCACCTTGAAAGCGTCCAGTCCGATAAGGTGGCCCCGGAAGAATTAGAAAAATTGGGACATGAATGAATTTGAGAGAAAGCTTCGTTTGCAGCATGTGGGGCATCTACAAAAGCGTTAATGGAACAGTTGTTGGTGTTGCATCGAGGCTCAAGCGTCTTTGAAACACCCTGGTGTGGCCTGAGGAAAAGGGCACGTAATTGTATGTATGTTTAGTTCATGGGATGGATGAGTAGGAGTTCTGTGATTGTGGGTATCGTTTTTGGACAACGGTTTCAATGTTTTATAACCGCGTATCGTCACGAGGGGATCAACAACAGATGGAGTCTTGTCGTGCCCCTCCAAGGAATCTCAATGCCGTAAACAAACATTTCACTTCTCTGATTGATTGATCTGAGTCACTCTGAATGCGGACACAACAAGATGAGTCTTCCAACACTCGTGTTCGGCGTGCCAAGTCCCATGACAACATCTCTTCTTCACGCTTACCAGAAAATTTGCCCCCTTTCTCACAACCTCACTCCTGCGGATCATCGCACAAATGGTCGGGCTGTCGGCAGGTCATATGAAGCCATCGTGAGATGTACCCGCAAAGGTCGAGCTCAAACAACGAGCATGGTTCTTGGGCGGGGGAAAATTCACGAGCTGGGTCCTCGTCCTGGCGACAAGAGAAAAGCGGCTCCTTCAAATCTCGAAAACCAAGTTTCCATACATGCAATTACTGAATAACGCATTGTGATTGGATGGATGGACCGACCGCAAGCTGCATCGGCATGCTGGCTCGTGCGCACCTGGACGTCGATTGAGTGTGGGCCAATGCCGCTAAGCTATGATATTATCCGGTATAAGTCTCCGACACTTGGCTGGTTTTTTGGGCACTGTGTACGGAGGATGATGATTGCCTGCATGTTGATGACCCGCTCCACTCTGGAAAGGAAGCAGAAAATTCTCCATTTCTCCCTCACGACTCCATGTCCTCTTACGAGTACAGTAACGGGCTGTCGGAGCCGACGACTAAAGTCATGCTCTTCTTGTATTGGATGTCTTACTCTGATCAGTCTGGCTTGATATTTTATTTCGTAATATCAACTCTAAACACTACACATGACTTAGTCTTGCAGGTCTCAACTCACCACCCCTTTTGTGAACCACAGTCAGAGTATCTTCCTTCTTTCAGCACGCCTGTCAGACCTCCACCTGTCTCGCGCTAAAAGGGTTGACAACCACCACCTACACCGTCCCGAGGCACACAACAGTCGGCGGGCGTTACCAGAGTCAACCATCTGGATGAATGGAACGACGACCCCCGGAAGCAAACGTTGGAAAGAGCCACGCCCCGAAAATCGGATGCTCTCAACGAGGCACTAGAGCAGGAGTTGGACCACCGCTAACGTTAGTCAAAATGGTGCGTGCATCTTGGCAGTGAGTGCAACGTGCGGCATGCAACCTCAAGTTTCAAGCCTCTTTCGGTTTGGCTTGATCATGCGAGGGTCTGTGCGCTGTGAGTGAGAGAGCCTGAGACCGCTTGTTCCTTCACATCTCATTCATCCTTGCAAGCTCATTGGGTTCCTGCAACCGTCCGGGTCTTCATCATTTCCATACAACCCATCCATATCATTCTCTTGTTACACACTTACTGCCCGCAGCAGCCAAGTCAACTTTTAGTCTTGCACTTGGCTTATTCCCGTACCATCCATCACAATTGTTGAGGTTTCCAATGCCGTTCTATGATATGCTGCTCTTCAATCACAAACGCCCATCTTATTCAACACGTCATCAATGGAGATTACGCGTGGTTCACTGGAAACGCCGGCCCGTTTCTGGTTGCTTCTCTGCCTCACATTTCCTTGCGGCATAGGTCCACCACAGCCAAACGCCCTGCTTCTCCGGGCGAGGTGGATGGGCAGCCTGGGCTTATCTCACAGATCGAGACCATTGCCCGCCCGGCTTTCTGACCTGCATGTCCTGTAATGATGGTTCCATGCAATTTCCTTGCGCGCTCCTTTGTCCGGCCCTGACACAGGCGCATATTCCCTGTTGTCTCTAGCTCATGTTCTTTGGTAAGGTCCGCACGAAGAGCATCCCTCTCTCTCTCTCTACCAACTTCAGCTGAGTGGACAACATCCGGAGACCGCGCATTTTCGACCAACCCACCGCCTTTTTGACCTTTGCCACCAACTGATAACAGCGTTGAACTGCATTGCCGCTAGATAATCTCAGCATGGACAAATGACATGTTTCCGGGACAGGCATCGACTTTCTTTGCGGGGGAAGGATAGCTTCTCGCTGTTGTCTGCCCGCTGAGAGTCCTGGTCCGCGTGCTCATGCTCTCGTGCCTTTTGCAATCTCAACTCATCCGCAATCGACTCGTCTCGGCCCACTGCTGCGAGACGTGTGCTAGGGGGCCAAGGTGGAGCTAAGGGGAGCTAACAAGGGCGTAGGGTGCTGGCTAGCCTCGAGGGACCACTGTCGTCATGCATCTACCGGGAGTCGCTAGAAGCCTGCTTGCGCTAGTTCCCGTCTCGCCCATAGCGGAGTATTGCCACGATAGTGCAGCTTTGTGGTGGGGCTTCTTTCAACGACACACCATCAACACGGCTGCACTTGACGCTTGTCCAACTCCCCTCCATTTCAGCCACGTCGGGAAATTAACAGCAAACCACCACCTGGGCTTTTGGAGGTTGTTGTGATGATTCGATAACCCATTATCTGCTTATAACGTATGGCATAATCCCGTTTCTTTTCTTCCTCCAATGCACTCATCTAATTTTCCTCGTCACGAACTTTGAGCCAAGTTCGTCAAACATCTTCGACTTGGCTCATGTGATGATGGTCTAGCTTCTTTGATAACGGGCTAAGTCAATATTTCCCCCGCCGACCTACTTCCGCTCAGACTCAGTCTCTATATTTCGCTGATGGCTTCCTGGTTTGGCAACTGACCCCTCCCCAAACCTTGCATCGACTCGGCTCCCCGCAGAAGCTAGCCAGGCTTGTGCTTTTCTTGGGGTTTATACCTACGGCATATCTACCACCGAGGCATGGCATAAGTATCCCGTTCTTAGCCGACGCCTACACATCTCTTTTCTTGAAACATCGATGGCTTTGCGATGGCATATCATTGACATGGTGACTTACCTGGCAGAAGCATTATTGAGAATACAGATTCACTCGTTAGGACAATAAACATAAATCGCAAAACTCCCCAGTTCTGTCTCACATGTCGACGCATATAACTATTGCACCTACATACCGACGCTGCAGTACCAATTATTCAACCAATATTGCCTGCTGCAATTACTGCACAATCACATGCTGCTGACCTACCGACAAGAATAACGCGGACCATTCACACAGCCTTTACCACAAAGTTTCGGCTTGCTCTAGGGGGGGAAGCCACATTGGCCATATCGTCTGATGGCTGCACAACATGGGTCAGGTAAGATCGCTCCAAAAACTACCGAAGAAAAGTGCTGAGTGGCGGCATGCTGGGAGAATCTACCAATTGCATTACACTGATAACACACAATTTGAACCTCTCATCTGCGTACAGCTAGTTATGCTACCTATTTACAAGGAGTTTTGCTATTCGTATCACACGTCAATGCGAGTTGCACCGTGGGACTTGACATCAATAAGCACAACAGAGACTCTTGCGCAGCGAAACACTAAGTCTGCCTAAGCTTATGGAGAATACTGATTTTATAATGCAACGAGGCCACCAAGACCATAGCTATAGCATCTATGTAGGAAGGTAGGTATCGCTGTGGTGCGATTAGCAAAACACCATGGTGCAAATAGCGAGACTTCAGAGTATTAAGGCTTTGTCCAATTGCTCTAATTATTTCATGCTATTATATATCTCTAAGCCCATTTGAATTGTCGATATTTCTACACCTTTCCTGGCTGGATACAAAATTTCATCTCCAGCGTTAACGAAATAATATCGAACATCTTTTCTATCAAGCATCCGCTTATCTGTTGTACACGTCAAATCCGCAACTCCCACTCAATGCCCCATCTCCTTCAAAAGTCTCCTATATCTCGCCGCCTCGTCCTCCATCTGCTCCTCACTCCTCGGCATTCTATCCTCATCATCCACCCTCTTAATACCGCCCCCAGGCTCCGGCCTCCTCCCCAGCTGCCTATCCCAGAGCGCACCTCCTAGATTCCCCTCCTCGCCCGCCATCTTGACATAGACTGCATCCGGGCTCCCCATGTCTCCCTTTATCCGCGGCACGACGTGGACGTGGACGTGCGGAACCGTCTGTCCCGCGTCCGCGCCGTCCTGGACCGCGATGGAGAAGCTGCCGGACTCGAGATCCGGCGTGGGGAAGTAGGCGCGCGCGAGGAGACGCTGGATGAGCTGGACTGTGGTGAATAGGTCGGCCGTCTCCTCGGCGGTAAGGTCTGTGAGGCGACGGTAGGGGTTGAAGGGGCAGACTAGGACGTGGCCGGGGATGAGAGGTTTGAGATTTACAAGGGCGAAAGAATGTGGTGTTGTGAAGAAGACCTGATGAGGATGCCAGTCAGTTCAAATGAAAGTCATGATTATCGTATAATCAAAAGACATGTTTCAGAAATGAACTCAGCATACCTGTTTCGTCACCTCAAAAGGCCCAAACTTGACTGGCTTTGCGCTTTGTCCGGCACAAGTCATGATGCTTCTCAAAGACTGGCTGGACACACAAGATCTAGCCGTAAACCAAGCTCTCGTTAATAGCATGCTCTACTGGCAAGTTCTGGGGGAGCCTGCCGTCTGTTGTGAGGCGAACAATTGATTGGATTCTTTTTTGATGCGATGGCGATGAAAGCAAGATGAACTGACAAAGATGCCTAACGTCATACGTCAGTCGCGATGGGGACGCGACCGTTTAAAAGGCCCCACTCTGCAATTGACTGACTGACTGACAAAACGGGAGCTACGGCAACATGGACTTCTATGTAAAAGCAACGGCGGGATATTAAAAACAAGTCATGGGGACAAAGTGAAAATCCAGGTAATTGTGCATTTTTATTTCTACGTACTATCTTGTTATAACATTCCGCTAAACTCCAGGTGAGGTATCAAATACATCAAATCGTTAATTCCATCGTGTATATGTAGTTATGCGTTCAACAAGAAAGACAAAAGGACATCCAGAAGTAAAAAAAAAAAATATAAAAAAAAAGGAGTAAAAAAAAGCTTTTAAGAAGTAAAGCGAACTTGGTCCTCTTCATCGATGGGATGGTCATCGCTAGATCTGTTGTTGACCAAACCGGGGTTCAAAGGCTCTCGTTCCTCTTGCGGCTCCTCCTCCCAGTGCACTAGGTTGTAGTTAGCAGGTAGCTCGAGATGTCGTTCAGAAAGACAACTTACCATGAGGACGGACTAGGAAACTAGCAGTCAGGGCAACGCCAAAAATGCTCGCCAGAAGGACAAAAATGGCCTGAGGGAAGTAGGCCACCGTCGCAGCGTATAGGCCATTGAACAGGACAGGTCCGAGAACTCTAGTCAAAGCATGCAGCATACCAATGGCTCCTAGAAGTTGCCCAACTCGCTCTGAGGGCACATGCTTGGTAATGATGGCCTGGCTGATCGCGCTGCCGAGACCTCCTAATGCCGTGACCATACCGCTCGCGATAAAGACGCCCTGGGACCGTGCCACAGCGTAACCGACCGATCCCACAACATCTGATACGAGAGCCGCTCGGAGAACCCAGATATCCAGGCTGTCCGCTCCCTTATTCTTCTCGGAGGGAATCACTCCCGACTCCCGACGCAGGCGCGCGGCAGGGCGAATACGTCCAAAGTAATTGATGATTGGGAAGATGCCCAGGAGAACAATGACTCGAATCATGGACAATGCAGATACGTACTTGGAGCTCTCCAGATTGCCCCAGTCAAAGATATACTCGCAGTAGAGGATGACGACGGCGCCGGCCGACATGGATGAGCCAAGAATGATGGCGTCGTCGGCAGCCAGAGCAACGAGATTGCGTCGAAGCGCCGATGATGTTCCGGGCCCCGTGGGGTAGAGAATCTTCAAGGGTGCAAATGGGTTTGCCGTTCGTGCAGCACTGATCCACGTGCGAGTTCCATGGGAGTGTGCTTCCTGCTCCTTCTGCCACTTCTCTCGAGCAGCCAGCTGCTTTCGCTTGGATAGTGACTCGGGAACGACAAGCCAGACAAACAGAATGAAGGCGATGTGGCATCCAAGAACGACATAGAAGATGGACAAGAGAGTGCCTGTCCACTGGACAAAGTAGCCAGCAAGTAGAGGACCGAATGCCAGGCCACCAAACAGACACGCGTGCAGGAAACCCATGGACACGGCACGCTTGGATGGCGGCGTGCAGTCGCTCGTGTAGGACTGACACATGATGTTTCCAGCGGTAAAGGAACCAGTCATTCCGTCAAAAATGCTGCCCAGGACGAGCCAGCGATAATTGACCACATCTGGGAACTGGGCAGCCAGAATGGTGACGATCTCGGCGCATACACCTCCCACTGAGGCGACTGCCATGAGACGCGTTCTGCCGTAGCGATCGGATAGATGCCCGATCTTGGGGGCGACAATGGCGCTCAGGATACCGGTGACAAAGTTCATGACCAGCATGAAGGTAGCGACATTCCTCTGGACTCCGGGGATCTTGCACTGTGGGTTATCGGCACCAAGTAGGACGGGGTTGAATACCAAGTCAGGATTCTGGGTCTGCCTGTCGGCAAAGTATTGTTTACAGACAAGGTCGAGAATTCTGTAGTGTGTCAGTACAACACAGCTTTCAAGGGCGAAGGAGTGGTCCATACAAGTTCAGCTTGGGGACTAATACACCTCCAAAGGCGAGGGTGAATATCCCAAATGGGCCAAGTAGCCAATAGACCTGTGAGAAACCGATCAGACATGGTGTATACTTGCTTGCGATGGCGGCGAATCATACTGATGGTCGTTGCCACCACGGCAGGCCTTCAAAGTCCTTGTAACCATCCCAGCCGCTGGCATTCGAGCCTGTGTCACCGCCGTCTGCAGCTTCAGGGCCATCGTTGTCCAACAAGCGAGTCGTCTCGGCCGCGCCGGTAGGGTCTGTGAAGCGAGTCTCTGTGATGGCCGCGCTGGAACGTTTTGCGCGCGTCATGGTGATTGCGGTCGCGGGATGCCGAGGATTGGCTCACGGCGTATGAGGGTACAGGGGTTTGTGTCGTGATATTATTCGAGAGAGTCGGCCAAGCTCAGGCCAGTGTATGTCACCTTTGAAGCGCTGGCATGGCACAGCTTGAAGCTATTCTAGAAACGAAGGCGGGTGGGTTTCTTTAGTCGACGAATTGATAGAGGGAGGTTGGCGTGCGATGAGACAAAGGTGACGAAGCAGAAAAAGAGGCTCCAAAGATAAGGGAAGTCAACGTCGGTAGGGGAAACGGATTTGTAATGAGGGAAGCGAATTCCGAATCCATGATAAGTAGAGTAGCTTTCTACGTAGTGGTGACAGTGGAGACGGAGTTAAGCTTAGCTTGATTAGTGATGGAAATTCCGCAAGAAATGTCGGAGTTTGGTTAAGCTAATGAATGCTTTACTTAACTACTAAGTTATGACATTTATCACAAGTTTGAGTTGAAAGAGCATTGCCAGACCTCTCTCCCTGTATTGACCTCCAAAGTCAAGACATCTCAGCCGACTTATATTCTCCGTCCCTCCATTCTCTTGTGAAGCAATCACAAATTCAACACCGGCCATGTCGAAATATGGATGACGCAACTTTTACTCGTTGCTAAATCGCCCAGGACCATGCAGCTAAGATCTATCTGATAAGCTAGCCAACTGCAAAGCTTGGTTGCGTGACACTGACACCCCAAGTGAACGGGGTGTCGGCGCCCGACGGCTGTTGATTGAGCCGAGCCCGTCCTAGATAACAAGGCGTGGTTGCAGGGGTACTGGTGGGTGTGTTAATGATGTGTGAGAGAAGAAGGAGCAAAGGTTCAGGTCAACGCTAGGTTGATTACTCGTTACAGTTGCTTCATGGCTGCTATATATAATATTGGCTTTAATCATTGTCCTGATACTTTGCACAACTATCTATCTACAGGTACCTAGGTAGTAGGTATTAACTAAGTGCCCTACTTGTCCGTCCAAGACAGCTGAAGCGCCTGAGTCGGCAGGTTGCCCAGAAGACACACTTTATATAGCCTACGACCCTACATGCTTGGTTCACGGATTTCTACAATAACAGTCTCCTGGAATTTATCTGATAGTATATTCCAACCGATGTCAAATGTTTACTTTGAACTCTAACTTGATCAATCTGGATGCTTTCATAAACGGCCGACATGCACCCACGAAACCAATCACGGTCTGGTAAATGATGACTCAGCACACTCCCATCACAGTGGCCGTGACCCTTGGAACCTTGGATATTTTCGTGTTTCGCAGCACCATCAATCAACACATTTCAACGCGTCGTCGCCAACTACCGCCACCATGCCCGTCGTCAAGGGGGGAGTGTGGACCAACATTGAGGATGAGATCCTCAAGGCCTCAGTTTCCAAATATGGCCTCAATCAATGGGCTCGTGTCTCGTCGCTCCTTGCGCGCAAGACCCCCAAGCAGTGCAAGGCTCGATGGAATGAGTGGTTGGATCCTAGCATCCGAAAGATTGAATGGAGCAAAGATGAAGATGAGAAGCTGTTGCATCTCGCAAAGATTATGCCCACCCAATGGCGCACCATTGCTCCCATTGTCGGTCGAACCGCGAACCAGTGTCTCGAACGTTACCAGAAGCTCCTCGATGAAGCCGAAGCCCGTGAATCATCCAGCCTTGGCCTCACTGGCCCCGATGGTGGCGAGACTCAAGCTCCTAGTGCCGACGATGTGAGGAGGCTACGGCCCGGCGAACTCGATCCAGACCCAGAGACGAAGCCTGCGCGACCCGATACGATCGATCTTGACGAGGATGAAAAGGAGATGCTCAGCGAGGCGCGTGCCCGTTTGGCCAACACACAGGGTAAAAAGGCCAAGAGAAAGGCGCGAGAGCGTCAGCAGGAGGAGTCCCGTCGCTTGGCTTCTCTGCAAAAGAGGCGTGAGCTCAAGACGGCAGGCATCAACGTCAAGATCACCACCAGAAAACAGGGCGAGATGGACTACAATGCCGATATCCCCTTTGAGAGAAAGGCTCTTCCGGGATTCTACGATACCGCAGAGGAGCTGGTGATCAACGATGCGCAGCGCGCAGCCTTCGATCCTCGGAAACAGCAGCTGGCCAACAAGCGAAAGGGCGAAGACGGAGACGACAACGACCGGAAGCGAAGAAAGAACGAAAAGGAGGGCCCTTCGGAGGCGCACAAAGCTGCCATCAAGGCCGGACAGCTTCAAAAGATTCGCGAGGCTGAACAGAGCAGCAAGCGCCGCTCGCTTGTTTTACCCGCACCCCAAGTTAGCGAAAGTGAGATGGAGGAGATCGTTAAGATGGGCAAAATCGGCGAGGCCGCCAACCTGAGAGCCAAGGACAGCGACAACGACGCCACTCGAGGTCTCGTAAACACGTATTCCACCCTCAACCCCAGCGCGCCTATCCGGACACCAAAGGCCCCCGAGCAAGAAGATCACATCGCCAATGAGATCAGGAATATCCGCGCGCTCACCGAGACAAAGTCCGCGCTCTTGGGTGGAGAAAACACGCCCCTCCACGAAGGATCATCCTCGACAGGCTTTGATGGCATTGCCCCTCGAAAACAGACCATGTCTACACCTAACCCCATGGCAACCCCCCTGAGAGGACCCAACGGCGTGGGTGCGACACCGGCACGGCCAGGACAGACACCCATGCGGACACCTCGCGATACGCTCGCGCTGAACCAGGACGACGGCATGTCACTCGTTGGTGCTACTCCACGGGATATGAGAATGCGAGAAGTAGCTTTGCGAGGCCAGGTAAAGGCAGGTCTCGCCTCGCTGCCAAAGCCCAAGGACACAGAATGGGAGTTTGACCTGCCTGAAGAGGAGAGGGAAGCTATGCGGGCGGAAGAGCTGACGGAAGAGGATGCCGCGGAGCGTGACCGCCGCGAACGCGAACGAAGACAGGCGGAAGAGGCTCTCGAGTTTAGGCGGAGAACACAGGTTATGCAAAAGAGTCTCCCGAGACCCCTCGCCCTCGACATGACCAGCCTACTCCAAAAGGCCAGTAGCCTATCCGACCCCGCTGAATCTCTCATCGCACAGGAGTCAGCCGCCCTGATGGCCAACGACGCTATCAAGTTCCCACTGCCGGGCTCCAAGGTCGGCGGCGCACCCCGGCCGCTGTACTACATCGACGATAACGACTTGGACGAGGCTCGTCTCTTGATCATGTCGGAGACAAAGCCTCTACCCAGTCTGCAGGATATCCAGTCCGCGTTCGAAGCCCGAGCGAGTAGCTCACTGCTTCTAGGACTAGGCTGCTACAACGACGATGATGAAGAGGGGAACGCTCAGGCCATCCAGGCTGCTTTTGACGTATGTTGTCTTCGCCCTTTTTCCCAAAGGAATGAATGAATGATTGCTAACCTTTTTTTCACATCAGGCCGTTCAAGACTCCATCATGGAGACGGCAGAACAAGGCGCCAAACTCGAAAAGAAACTCTCCCTTCATCTCGGCGGGTACCAGAAGCGGCAGAAGATGCTGCGCGACAAGATCGGCGACGCAGCGGGCGCTCTCGACAAGGCGCGTGACGCTCTCGCAGGATTCAGGACGCTGGCTATCTCGGAGGACGTCGCTGTGGATCGCCGCCTGGACGCGCTGCGCGAGGAGGTTGGGTTCATGAACAGGAGGGAACGAGAGGCACAGGAGGAATACAGGAAGGCCAAGGAGGAGCTGGACGCTCTGATGGCGGATAGGGTCAATGGAGTTCATTAAAGGGTTTGTATCAGCGGTGTATTATCAGGCTCTCTTCCACTAAAGGATGAGTTCTTATTTGGTGCTAATTTCCAACAATCTTGGACTAACCAGGCTCGCTCTCTCAACTTTCCTTTTCCACTGTCTTCCTTGTCGTGAATTCTCTCGTTTACTCTATCTCGTCATTTTCCTAACGCCAAGACGAGGTAATTTGATAGGCACAATCAAAAGCATCGACACAACCGCCAGCACAGAGCAGCAGGTAAAGGTCAACCGCAGTGCAGCCGCATAACTCATGACAACCTGTTCACGATAATGCGGCTCCAGCTTCAACACCTCCTCAACCGATCCTCTCACACGACGGATGACATCATCACGATCTTCGCCTTTGACGAACTCGTCTAGATAGTGCACCAGTGCGTTCTGAAGGACAAGACTACTGCTGGCGACGCCGAGAACTTGGCCTAGACTGCGCCAGAGGATGAGGGTGCTCGTGACAACGGCCTGTTCTGTCTGCGCTGAGGCGGCGAGGATGGCCATGAATGTGCCGGGGAACTGGAAGCCTTGGCCGATGGACGAGGGGAGTAGGATGAGGAGGTAAACGGGCGAAGGGAGATCACGGCGTAGAGAGGCCAGGCCGATAGTACCGATGAGGAGAAAGATTGAGCCTGTTTGAACGGGCCACTTGAGATGACCGGTCCATGTGACGGCGAAGCCAACGATAGTTCCGGTCAAAGAGGCGGCGACAGTGGGGATGACGAGGCGGAGGCCAGATGAAGTGGCACTGGTAAGAAGGACAGCCTGAAAATAGAGAGGGCTGTTGTTTCTTTGTTAGCTGGAAGACCTCGAAAGGGGCAAGACGTCTACTCACATGTTGAAAAGAATCGAGTTACTGAGCAGAGAGGCGATGAAGTTGGAGAAGATGAGGTTGGCTCGGGGTGCATGGCGGATCAGGTAGAGGGGCATGATGGGTTTCTGAACCCATGATTCGACCCAGAGGAAGATAGGGAAGAGGATGAGGAAAATGATGAGTGAGGCCATGACGAGAGGATGAGACCCTGAGGATCATGTTAGTTTCTGTGGAATGTAGATGAGGGGTAGGGTGACTTACACGCTAAAACGTTGCCTCCAAGGTTCTACATAACCGTCAGCAATCCATACCGTTCTCTTCTCTTTCACGAGACTTACCAAACTGAGGATTCCAAACGTGATAGACGTTGTCAGCAGAAGCGAACCCTTTGCGTCAAACTCCTTGAGTGCCTGCCACACACCCTTTCTCTCCCCCTCGATACCCAGATCATCCGGTATAACGATCCAGGCAATCGTCACACACAGCAGCAGCACGGGCACCTGGACGCCAAACTCCCATCGCCAGCCGAGGTGGTCGGCCATGGCTCCTCCTGTTGCTGCGCCTAGAGCTGAGCCGACGCCGTAGTTCAAGTTGATGTAGGATTGGTATGTGCCCCGTACTCTAACGGGTGGTCAGCATTTCATAGTTGTAGATGAGGAGTTACGGGGGGGTTTTCTGAGGATCAAACTTACTCAATTGGTACCAGATCACTCACGATTATGCTTCCTAAAGTCATAACACCGCCCGCGCCAAGTCCACAAGCCGCTCTCGCCAGAATAAAGCTTTCGATACTCCCAGCGAGAGCACACCACGTCGTCGCCAGAGCGAAAACACCCAAGCATCCTACAAACAGTGGCTTTCTGCCAACGGCGTCCGAAAGACGGCCGAGTAAGGGTTGAAAGGCGGAGGATGTGAGAAGGAATGCTGTTGACAACCAAGATGCCGAGTTGGAGGCATTGAAGTAGGATGTGATTACGGGATGCGACGAGGCCATGATAGTGCCGTCGAAGCAGGATATAAAGTAGGCGGCTAGGATTTGAGAGAAGATGAGCCAGAAACGTGCTGGGGAGGTGTTGTTGAGATAAGGTGTTGAAGAAGCGCTGGCTGCTGAAGCTGTAGAGCGAGCAGCTGAACAAACCCTTCTTCGGTTATGGTGGTTAAGAAGAGGTGATCGCTCAGTATGTCCATCATTTTGCTGCCCATCAGAATCGGAATCCTCAGGAGCATCCAACTCATCACTTTCAGGGTTAGGGTTAAAGACAGGGTCTCGAAACATGGCACTCTCCGCAGGTTCCGGCTGGAGAAAATGCCCACCTGTCGTCAATGACCTAGACAGAACCTCGAATGAGCTTGGATCAACGAGAATATCATCGCTGTCGCTGTCGTTCCCACGCCGCGCCGGGACCGGGACCGGAACGGCGAGGCGGGGAATTGTGCCGGGTGAGATGTCCGAGGAGCCCGAACGTGCGGGGTGAGGTCTAGATGCCATGATACCAATTGGGATACTAGATGGAAAAAAGCAAGAAAGGAGAGAAAAGGAGGGGAAGAAGGAAGAAGGAAGAAAAGGGATAAAAGACTTGGAATTAACAAAGAATTGATTTGTTAACAAGGGGAAAGAAAAAACAGGGGTTCTTCTACATTAGTTGACGGGTAGTGGAGTCATCTAGGCGCTGTCGTGATTACAGACTTTTCGTGGGGGAAGGCGTGCACGAGAGGTTTTTCCCTTTGCCTTTGTCTGCGGGTGAAAGAGTGAAGGTAGTAGCATTTTGCTTTTTTTTTTCTTCCTTTTTTTGGGAAGGAAGGCGTTGCATGGATGTAACATTGGGATAATCGAGAGAAGGTATCAACGAGGCAACTGGTTTTTAGGCAAGGACACGGGTTGGCTCTTTCAACCGTGATTTTTATATAAGTCCCATGCAATGGATAGTTAATATCAAAATAATACAAGAAGCCACTATATGACTTCCTTAGGTCAGCGCGGTGTATACAACTCTGTTCAGAAAACAAAGTCTTACTCCATCATCAAAAACTTACTTCACCAACTCAGGGTATCTCACATCTCAATTTTACATGCATGTCACGCCGATCAGTCACGGTACTGTAGTTACTTGATGGCTTATAGATACATTGCGGGAATCGGAGCCATCACTACCCACTACCCACTCCCTCTTCCTCGTGACTTGATTGCTTTATAGATTATCAACTTTTCTGATAGATGAATGAGTCTGTGGTCAACATGTATCGTCAGCACTACTATCATTGCAATGTCTCAGCTTTATTCTTCATCAGCCACGTTAAACCCAATGTCTCAAAGGTTGGCCTCCCGCTCCACTATCTACGTACACGTTTACTGTCCCGAGTCTACAAATTCCTTTCTGTCGCCATTACAAATACACATCTCCCATCTACTGTGCCCCGTTCTCCAGGCTCGACAATGTCGCTGCTACAAGGATGCCTGCTCCCGTTATGCCACCGTCGTGACACGGGGTCAGTACCGCCCGTAACCCGCTCTGTCCGCCAGCTTGCTTCTCCAGTAACCGGTCTAGAAACTCCTGGCAGTCTTCCAAGTAATCTTGAAAGTGAACAATGCATCCACCCGTGTAGCCAACACCCAGCTCGTAATCTCGATCCACGGCAGGCAATTCATCTCGAGGGATTTCCCCAGCCAGGGTCAGCAGAGCCACTGTCGCAGCGGCTACAATACCGGCGGCCCGGACTTCGATCATCTTTGCAATCCTATACAGAATGTTTGCCAAATCTTCCGTCCATACAAACGAGACCCTTTCTGTCGAGGGAAACTCTTTCTGCAGGCTCGATACTAGGGTGGGTGCTCCAAGAGGCTTAAAGTTACTCAAAAACGTCGTTGTCAGACCGTGCCTCTGCAGCAGCTTTGGTGGCAGCTCTCCTGCCGCTATCCCCAGCTTGCTCGTCATGTAGTCGACCAGCATAATGCGGCCGAGCTCGCCCAAGTACCGTCCTGCCGTCATGTACTCGAGCGGTTGAAAACCCGGCGACTCATTCTGCGAGTCCAACACCTTGTCCCATTTGCTCACCAGCCCAACTTGATGCAGAGGGGCCGCCGTGCCATTAATACTCCATTCGGTATTGATCGTGACTTTCACCTCTTCTACCACTTCTCCAGGTCGCACCAGTACATGTTCCGGGCGCTTGCTTGGATGCAGCTGGCTCACCTTGAGGGGGATAGTAGCGTTGCAACCAGTCCCAAGTATCAGACCCATGGCCGCGCGTCGGTTTTCCGTTTCATCGTAGTTGAAGACGAACGACACCAATGTTGATACAGAGTCGTTGGCGATGGCCTTGACGCAGATATACGGTAACCCGGGTGGTTTAATGCGATTGTATCCGTCAATCAAACGATCGCCCAAGTTGAGGTTGGAGGTGATGGTAAATCCCTTACCCATAGACATGAGCGTGGCTTCTGAGAGCGAGTGTTGCACCATTGGGAAGCTGAATGTGACACCCAATGGCATCACTTGGTCGGCGGGGAGATGCAGCGTCTCGCATCCATCGCTGACGACTTCGGCGATGCACTTTCCTATCCAAAGGAAGAGACTGTCAGAGTTCTCGTGCTTGAGGTGCTCATCGATTGACCACGACTTTTCCAGCAAACGTCTCATTCGACTTGGTTGATGTGCGCCATTTATTCCTGACCCGTTGGTGATCTTGCTATCAGAGTGGCTATTCTGACTAGATGACGCTGGCACTGCCTGAAGTTCCACGAAGCCAACTCGCAGGTTCGTGCCGCCTCTGGTAGCATGTCAGTATTGTGCCCAAAGCCAAGAAGCACACAGCCGCCAGATAGATACTGCTCATGCAGTGAACCAGACTTACATATCCATGGCTAGATGGCTACTCACAGGAGGTCAGTTATTTGATTCCATGTAGTATGTAAACACAAGTTGTCATCAGAAATCACAAGATGTTCAAGGGCAGATGATGCGTACCATCCTTGGCTTCTATTCTCCACTGGTCGTAAGATAGCTTCAGATATAGGTGTAGGCAAAAACTGATTTTGCGATTCAGCGGCAAGCTTCTCGAAAGTGTCGAGGAAGCATCGAGATAAAGAGTGGACCGTCTCAACATTGATGGATAAGGGACTCAGGAAGTCGTCGACGGAGGAGGAGGAGACCGAGATAGGCATGGTTGATAGAGCAAGAGGTGGAAGGTAAGATGAATAAAGAGTGCTAAAGATGAGGTTTCTGCCTTGAGATTTCTAGCATCATTGCTCGTAGCTGAATAGATGGAGGCCGTGATGGATAGTAACGTAGTCTTTGGATGGATCCTGGTGTTTGGTTGACAGGTGTTGGTTTGATATGATCTGTCGAGTCAGAGAAGATCTCGGAAACCAGGCTGCGCCGTAGAGAGAGGTAGATAGAGGTGCTGTAGGGATAGTTGACTGAGTAGAGGGATCCAGAGATTCAAAGTGGACGGATTAGCATGATTGAACTTTGACAGAATCCAGATAATGTGCGGTTCTGGCCTGGGGAAAGCCCGCGATGGATACAATCGCCCCTTCCAAGTGTGACAACGTGCACGTGCTGTTATACTCGAACTCGAATTACTGACACTAAAGAAAAGTCGAGATTATATAAACCCCGACATTTAAAACATTGCATAAATCTCTCATACTTGAATCATTGATCAAATAAATACTAATGTTTCATGTCAACAACAACACGCTTTTCCAACGTTGACATCCAATATTCAATTCAACCCTTGCTGCGGGGTCGCCTGCAGGTGCCGCTGAAACGTTGCGGTGCAGTGCACAAGGGTCCCTTTTTGCGGCTTACAGCACGTATCGTTGCGTGCGTCTTGGGGGTGGTTACAAGAGACACCCTTCTCTAGACACGTCTTGATTTAGGAGTCCAATCAGCGACATTCCAAGAAGTGGGGAACTGTCCCTTCAGCGTTTAGGCAACTTATCCTTCTATCATGTGCTTGAAACTACAGCCAATCATTCGTCATCTATCGTCACCAATATCATATTCAGCTCCAGTTGGTCTTGTCCATCTCCCAGTCTGAATAGCCTCAGTATCTTGTTGACGCGCATCATGTCCTCTGTTGCATGATCCTATGCCATCAATACCGATACAACTCAACTTCCCGTACAACACACCGATATTCTCAATCCCGTAGTCATGGACGAGAAGCACATCGCGCCTCAGACTATGGCTCCCTCACGATCCCTTCGACGCGCTCGACCTGCTGCTACTGTCTTCTTTGTCATCACATCATTCTACTTCTTTTATTTATGGATGCCCTATGTGATACCCGCCCCCGCCGATTTCCTCATTCCCGAAACGACAAACGAGCTCGACATCGCCTCCCCCAAGCTTGTTCCTCTCGAGGCCCATATCATTAGCAAATGCCCTGATACGAGGGTAGGATATCTTGAGTATATTATCACAAAATGAATGAAATCTCACTCTTCGTTTAGGATGCTCTACGGGAACTGATTTTGCCCGCTATGCAACGAGTCTATGACAAGGTCGACTTTACTCTCTCTTACATCGGCCAGTATGCTCTATCCACCGTCCTTCGAGTTATTCGAGTACATTAACACCCATCTTCCCAGCCCCACCGCAAACGATGGCGTCGACTGCATGCATGGCCCCTCGGAGTGCATGGGCAATATCATCGAGCTTTGTGCCCGGGAACTCTATCCCGATCCCAAGATCAACCTCGGTTTTATCATGTGCTTGACAAGGGACTACGAACACATCCCCGACCGTAGCCTAATCGAAGACTGCGCCTTGGAACACGCTATCGACTTCCAGACCCTCAATGAATGCGCTACTAAAGAGGACGGTGCGTACGGTCTGAGCCTGCTTCGAGAGAGCGTCCAGAGAACCGCCAAGGTATATATACCCAAGGAATACAAACGACACAGGAATCCTGTGCAAGAGGCACCAAGACTAACGTGACTGGACTAGGCCAATGTCACTACGAGCTGTACCATCCGTCTTAACAACGAAATCTACTGCGTCCGCGATGACGGCGAGTGGTCCGACTGCCCCAACGGCGCCGGCGTCAATGACCTCGTCATTGCGGTCGAGAAGCTACGCCGGCAGTCTTGAGCGGCTCAAAAACCTCGGTCCACAACTCACTTGCCTCTCCTAGCGTATAGCTCATTGCGATACTGTCCATGCCCGTTTCCTCGTCTCCCGCCATAGCCGCAAGCGTTTCCATAATACTCTCCAGTCCAACAGCCTTACCTGTTGCTTGAGTCGCTCCAGCCTCGAGCGACACGTGGACGATGTGTATGTGGAAGTGGTGGTAGGTCGGCTGGTAGTGGACGTACAGTTTGAGTTGGTCATGGTCGATCGACGGGTACGTCTTGACAGTCGCGTCGATAAGTCGCTCCTTCATGTGCTGCAGCCAGGGAATATGCTTCTTGCGGAGGTCCCTCAGCGACCAAATGTCCCGGCGCTCTACCAGCGCAAGGAGGTGCAGCGCATCGATCGTCTTGCGGTCCCAGTTAAGGTCTGGCAGGAGGAGGAAGCCCTCGTCGCCCTCGTCGCCCAGCTTAGTCCTGAATATGACATCTTCCACCTCTTTCCGCCCTTCGATAATATTGAACACCCAATTAAGCCGTCCCTGCTCCCGCTTGCTGAGCATATATGGCCGAACATGCTCCTTGTAGATTTCCGGCGTCTCCGTCACGAAACGCACCCCCTGCTTGCTGTACTTCTTCACGTGTGTCTCCGTACATGGGTAGATAAGGTTGATCTTGAGGTCGGCAAAGAACCCGACCTCTCCGTCCGCTGCCCCCTCTCCACCGGCCTCGACACCCCCGCGAGCCATGTACCAGTGGTAGATGTCGTTCGAGCCTAGGTTCCGTATCCGGTTGAGCGTCGCGGGCACATCGGCGAGGTAGTCGTGCGACTCTGGGAAAGGGGCACGTTCCAGTACAAGAAGAGCGGGCTTGTTGTCGATCTTCCCGTAGAGCGATGCTCGACGACCAGCTTGATCTAAACAAGTTCATATCAATTCTTGGCTCAGTCAAGAGAATAGTTCAGAAGAAGAAGAAAAGGGTTACCTTGGTTGAGAATGCGATCGAGCTTGAATCTGGGAACGAGAGCTTCTGCATCTGCCTTGACCTGCGCCATGATGGGCTGTTTGTTGCTAGATAGATTTAGACGCAGGGAGAAGAAGAAAGGGCAGCAGGACGATATCGTAGGCGAGATTAAGATGTAGAAAAAGAATAGTTGAATCAGATGCCCCTCCTTGGATTGATCGCCTTGTCGTGACATGTACCCCGCGGTTCAGGTGGGGCGTGCAGTTTGATCAACTGGATAACTCAATGGAATGGACGTGTGAGACGTAACATCAAGAAAATAATTCCAGTGTAGGGCTTAAAGGGCGATATACCGTCATGTTGGTGAACTGTTACGACCTGACTACCAGCTGAACTCCAGCTCCTCTAGCTGGCACGAACTAGCACGGGCATCATAGACACAACAACACGAAGGTCAAGTCAAAAAATGGCTCACGAGACATTACTCACTCGACTAGTATTGTGAAAATCTATGAAAGTCAATGCTGTCTATAAGAGCATCATCGGTGGCTTCATTGGGTAATGAATGTGGTTCTTCCTCATCTTCGTCTTCTCCTTAAAATTCTCCCCATTGCCTTCTCCTAATACATGTTGTGCTGTCCTGTCTAGGCCCAAAGACCTGCTACAGGACCTGAATATTACCTCTCCAAGTCATCCACGGCATACGCAATAGTCAAAGGGTCATTGGTGGGTTCCACCGGGTATATAAAATCGATAGGTGAAATGAAACGAGAGCGAGTCTCGAACTGTCGTAAAATGTTTGGAGTGGGAATGCTCTCTGCACACCAGTGATATGATGGCTTTGGCGGGCTGAACCAGTCACTGTTCTCCCAACAGTTTCGCTGGTAGTGTTGAGTCGTAGTCGGTCGGCTGATGATTCAGGTATTGGAACAACGCAGTTGTTGCCATGATTTGACGACTTCCGAGATCCTGACCCTTTACTACCAACAGTCCCAGTAGCAAAGGAGTCGACATTGGCGAAAGCTGGCAGAACCCGTCAGGCGTACACATCATGTCGCTGTTGTTGGACTGGGATTGTACCATGATGCCAATTAGAAACGCCAAAAGCCAAAAAACGCCCTAGTCAATACGCCAACATGCGCCTTCATCGAGCCGCATACAAGAGCCGAGGTTAGCCTGTCGAATCATGAAAGGGGATCGAAACCGTTGGAACCAGATTCAGTAGACCCGTCACCCTCAATTGTCTTCCTCCAGTGCTCAGGAAGGCAGACACAGACCAACGGAAGAGCCTTGATCTGGCCCTCGGCGGCTGGCGAACTGTCACGGTGACCAGAGGCGTTACTAACACCACTGTCCCGCTGCGGTCGTCGCCCTTCCCAGTCCTCCGCTCGCTCATTCAGTAAGATACCTGTGGCCCAACCGTCGTCCCAAATGCCCACAACCTTGAGCATGTCTCCGCGTTCGAGAGAGAACTCATCGGCGGCGCGAGGCTGGTAAGCCCAGAGAACTGCAACCCGGTCTCCAGGGTGGATATCGTCCGAAGAGTAATAGTCTTTAAAGAAGGGGAGCTGCTCTGACTGCTGGCTGGCCATCCCTTGCGGAGATGAGAAGCCTTCAACACTGCCAGGAGATTGTGGGTCAGAGCTTCCAAGGGCTGAACTGCTGGAGAGAGAACCGTGCCGTCTGGGCTTAGTAGGCGGAGGTCGAAGAATTCCGGCGCGAATATCTGATTCTGGAGTTCCGCCATACTCATCTGACGAAGAGTTATCGACCCCTCGTCTTTGATAGCCTACTACCGCACCCACACCCCCAATAGTCGATGAGTCGTCACGATGGTGCGAAGGAGAGTCGCCCGAGTGCCCCTCCAAAGCAGACATACGAGCGATTCTACCGCCAGGAAGTACTTCGTAGCCTTGAGGAGCTGTCCCCTTTTCTTGCGTCGTGCTAGGTCCTTGTCTGGCAGGGGAAGGCTGGTTGAAGATGCTACCCTTAGCACTACCAGGGCGACGACGCCTTCTCAGGCAGAAGAACAGAAGCAGGGCCAGTATCGCAATGGCGGCGATAGATCCGACGACGATACCTGCAATTGCTCCACCGCTAAGGCCACCGTCGCCATCGCCATCGCCATCGGCCCCGTCCTGGTTGTCGTTATCAGCAGAGTTTGTGCCGGTGCTGGTGGGAGGCGAGGTTTCGGTCGTTGCCGAGAAGGTCATGGTAGCCGTGAGGGAGGGCAGTTGGACACCGTCGCAGCGATCTTCGGCGTTTGCATTGTAACAGCAGGTGTCAGTCGAGTTAAGACCCCCTGAACCGCAGTAAGAACAAAGGCCCAGTGTGCTGTTTCCGTAGCCACAATTCTCGGGTTCGTTGTCGATCCCTGAAATGCATTTCGAGCTGTCAAGTGTTCCGCCAGGTAGAGAACAAATGGCAAAGTCGGACCGGATCAGGTCGTCCAGGTCATCAACTGGATCGGAGCAGAGGTTGTCATCCGAGGTCACATATGCCTCACTTTGTGCGAATTCGGCACAGCTATCAGCGCAAAGGGGCCGAGACTGGTCCTCGGAAAGGCCGCATGGAGCAATCGACATTTGAACAATGGAGTTGCACACCAGAGTGGTTGTGAAGCGAGCATAATAATTGCTCGAGTTCGTCAACTCTATTTCTCCACAACCGAACACAGATTGGTATCTATGGAGCTGGTGAGCGTTTAGTCGGAAGACAAAGATGCAATGTACCTACTTTGACTGCACGTATGATGTTCTCACGAAGCTCGAGAGCTCTTCATCGAAAGATTTTCTATCAGAGACATATTGCAGAAACGGACTATAAACAGGTGAGTTGGAGAAACACATATTGGAGCATGCATATGCTTACAATGTCTGTACCAGTGTCGAATTAGTCGAGATTGAAGCAGAAGAAAACGCCGGACAAGCTGAAGAACCCCGAAGTGAAATACAGCTATCGGAGTCTTGTGCTGACACTACTCCTGGCATGATGAGTGAGGCCAGGATCGCATTTTTGGCCGTGAGGCGGCTGCGTCGTGAGCGCCGAGCCCGGGTAAGGGCTACCGTACGATCAGGTGCGGCCATTTGAAGGTTGGGAAGACTGAGTGAGAATGAATCCATGCGCGACGAGACAGGACGTTGATTACTTTAGTTGAATAAATCTCTGTCTCATGATCGTTGGGCGAAGAAACTTGGTGTCGGTCCTTGGGAATGACTGGCTGCCTATGATTCGAGATGACGGTTTGAGGCCGATTCGGGCAGTAGGCGATGTGTTGGTGGAGATAGATGTTGACGAGTGATAGTCGTAACCAAAAACGGGTCTCCAGGGCGAACGAACGAACGAGTGATTCGGATTACACAAACTGATTCGGTTTGTTTACGTGAACAGAGGTTCCTAGTGAGGCGAGAAGGATTGATGATAGTTGAATAGAGACTAATTATGATTAGGTCCACAAAGGGAAGGTGAAGGTCGTCGTGAGAAGAATTATGGCGCAAAAGGAAGGAGATGCTCGAAAGGCGGTCCCTAGGGCGAGAACGAGCTGAACAGCTCGTTCCTTGCAATATTGTCGGGTTCGAGTCGCTTGAACGTGTCGTCGTGAGGAAGCCAGGCGGCGGTACACAGGCACTGGCTGGGGCACAGATGAGGGAGGGAGAGAGGGAAGAGGTGGAAACAAAAGGAGACGAGACGAGATCCCAGCACAGAGAAGAGAACTGCTGCGCGCACGCGAAAGTGCTTCCCAATTTTGGCGAGCAACTGTGTCCGGGGGGGGGGCCCACAGTCAGGATAAGTTCAGGAGGAATGGCAGGGTAATTAGGGTTCCCGGGGGGTGAGAAGTAGTTGACCAGGTTGCGCGAAGATCCCGTATGAGGATTGGCGATGCGGCAGAAAAGTCGCGCTCGTGGAGAGAGAAGGAGAGATCAAGGATCCAAAGGTGAGAGAGAAGTAAAGGGCCTTGGAAGGGTCAATGTGGGTGATGGTGCTGGCATCTGGTGTTTGAATCGTGAGAAAAAGCCCCCCCCAAAAACATCCAACGACTCAAGGTACGAAATGGCAAGTGGCAGGGGGTTGCTTGTACGGGTCTAGTCCTAGAACGGCATGGGTCAGGGCTAGTCCCCAGCAACGGTCTTTTGGATCTTTGTATCTGGACGATGTGAATTGGCGCTTGTCGTGACTTTGTCGCTTGGGCAAGTGAGCTCGGACGTCTTACGTCGTAGTTAACGGTCACTGTAATTTTGGGGAAAAAGGCAGGAACGGACATCAAATAACTGGGGTCACCCTTGCTGTTGGCAATGTGTAGTGCCCACTAGCGTTTTGTTTCCACCACTAGAAGAGCTTGGCTAATTATTGGTAGCGCCAGATGCAGTGCGGTTGTCGCTAACCCCCCTCCCACAGCAGTGGATTCAACACCATGTTTCCAAGTTGGCCATGTCCTGTCATTGAAAGCGTCTTTTCCTCCACCAACTTGCAACCTCTGCGCGAAACACTCATCTCAAGCTTCTCACACAGACGACGCCACGCATCCAGCTGGAAGTAGAACCTACCTTGTTATCTCAACCACTCAAAACACCAGAGCGATGACAGACCGAATGGACTTGTCGCTCCAACAGAGCCATTGACGCAAACAGACCAAATACAGACACTGGATGCCATGCCATGCCACCACACCCATTGCTAGGTTCCTGCAGACCATGTTTTCCTTTCCCCCCTCGCATCGATCTGACCCCATCTTCAACCTTTGTTTTCCCAGTGCTCATCGTTCCCCCTACACCAGCTTCAACTCAGCTCCACGTGGAACAAGAGTCGTTGCCATCTGGAGCATCTGATCCAGTCATATCTCTTGAAGACGATATCGCCGCCCAACACGCTACCCGGCCATGTACCGGTCTCCCTGCGTTGGAAGAGTTCGCTGGCGCTGCATAAACTGATGTCGAAAAAGAAAAGCGAGTTTCATAGGGGAGCTGCCCAGCGTTTGTTAGCGTTTGCGCCATCATCTCAGCGCTATGGTCGTGCGCCGGCTTGGTTTGTCACACGGCAAGATCGCGCTGTGCTGCCTGTAGTTGTGCGCAGGATGGTTGCAATCGTGATGCCAACAAGCAGTACACGGTCTGATAGCAACCATCTTGCAGTGCACTATTGATCATTCATCCAAGATGACTGAGACATCATCCAAGCTACTACTTGACCGACGGCCATGATGGCTTCGCAGAGCCCCTTACATCGCCTGTTTTTGGCCTCACTGCAAACTTGCCTCAGCGATGAGGATGTCACGGAGCACTGGCCATAGTACCAGTGAAGTTGTATTCAGTCGCAGTCCGTCTTCTCGTCGTGTTATCACAGCGCATATACACAGCGTTTGTGGCCATCCCCACTCCCCTTCATAACCGGGTGTCATACCCTCACAGCATAGAATCCATGTCACCGCCGTGCAACGTCGCATTGTGATGGCGACCAAACGACAAACCTAGCAAATCTTTTGGGTACGTAGACAAACTTGACACTGGGCGATTTTGAGTTTCTAAACGACCCTGGCGAGAAACGGGGAAACAAATCTGGACTGATTCATTGGCCAGCCATCCATCAGGTACGAACATTAAATAATACAATTTTTGTTCATAACAGCAACTCGTTTGTGAAGGAGAATGTGTAAATATTAACCACCTTTTATCCAGGACATTAACAGTATGTGGTTTTGCGTCGTGTTTCAGTGTCATCGCCATTCATCGTTCAGATCAACATCAGCTACACCGCGTGCAAAGATGCATCAAACCTCAACAGAACTACCCACAGCAACGATCAAGGAAAGAGGATAGCACTTGACGAACAGACACAGCACGGTTTTGCACAAGGTCGGTGAGGTTCATCAGCGGGTTCCTGCAGGTGCAATCTCCCATCCATCATGGGCCCCCTGGTTCGCCCCATAAAGCACGTTTCACCTTTCGCCAAAGGACGAACGGCGATGGCAGACCGATTCCGGATGTGACGGTGCCTACGGGAGTGCCAAAGGGTAGTGAGCAGCGGTCTCGGGCGGTCCTTGGCTCGGAGATGGAAGCTGAACTTGCGGCGGAGATGCTAACAATAATTACTGTGAATTATACCGCCCATCATAGTACACAAGTCGAAGAGCTGAGGGTACTGAGTAGCACATCATTCTGCGTAGAAGTCATCATCAGTTCATCTTTGATTCAAAACGAACAATAAGCTCATACGAGGTATGGATTATCCCAGCGAAACTGGAATGTGGTTCTCGTTCGAATGGAGAACGGCCCGTGCCGGGTTTACATAGTATGGACTCCGCTCCGTACAAGTCCATCTCCGCCGTGTCTTGGTCAAGCTGGAACGGGAGTTAGATATGGAGACGAAATAGTGTCGAAATGGTCGAGTCCTTATTTGTTCCAGGGTAGTCAGTCAGGACTTTTAGCTACCAGCCCATACCGATGTTCTGTTTAAGCCGAGTTGCGGTGTCGACAACGACAACGGCCCGTTAGTACAGTCCTGATAATAAAATACACTTGCTCGATGTTTGGAATAATAGAATAGAACAACAACTTGTCGGGCTGTATCAGGCATAGCCATTGCCGTTGCTCAACCTTGAGTCATGGCGATGCCCTCATTTTCCAACTCAACAAGCCGCGGTATATCTCCTCTCCTCTCTAATCCACTCAACTCCATGACGCCATATCGAGAGGGTTCCAACCCCTCCTATCTAAATGTAAATAACGCAACGCAGCGCAGCATCCCAAAACCGAATTCTTTCGGCCTTGTACATAAAATAAAAACATCTACCTTGCTGCTGCGGTTTTTCTTCTCGATTGCTTTCAGCGTTCCAATTCCCCCCCGCAAACTAAGCGATTTTCCCCGCTTATCAGATAATCAACAAGACTAAATCCCAAGTCCAAGGTAGAAAAATGACTGTTTCAAACGATACTAAGCTTTTTACGCCTATCCAGGTCGGGGCTGTTGAGTTGAAGCATAGAGTGGTTTTGGCGCCTTTGACGAGAAGAAGGGCATCTGCTGGGACGGCTATTCCAGCTGATTTTGCGGCTGATTACTACAGTCAACGAGCTTCTGGTATGTTTCTCTCCTTTTTATTATTATGTTTGTGGACAAGGATGTTCACTGACTGGCTGTGTTTCTAGATGGCGGTCTGCTCATCTCAGAGGGGACTTTTATCGCGGAGGAAGCAGGTGGAATGTCTCGTGTTCCAGGTAAGGCGTCTTCAGAAGGGGTCGGTTAAATGTGAGAAGGTGTAGTTGTAGACTCTGACTTCGTGATCAAGGTGTATACTCTCCTGAACAAATTACTGCATGGGAAAAAATCAACGATGCCGTCCACGCAAAAGGCGGCCTTACCTTCTGCCAGCTGTGGGCTCTGGGGTAAGTTCACGCAGACATGTGCAAACATACATCAAGTAACTGATGCCGCATATAGTCGAGTTGCCAATCCGAAACTTGTCCCGAAAGTCTGGAGTCCTGGTTCTATAAAGTACAACCCTGATGGTGCCCCCGAGGATCCGCAGGACAAGTTTACTACCATGGCCGAGGCCGATATTGATCGGTTCGTGGGACACTATCGTCAGGCTGCTCTGAATGCTATAGAGGCTGGGTTTGATGGTGTTGAGATCCATGGTGCTAATGGCTATGTAAGTGCCCATGCGAAGAAGATTAGGTGGTGTGTTGACTGACTCGGGATACAGCTTGTTGACCAATTCGTACGTTGAACATGCTGATGGGAAGATACTCTGACAAACTGACTTGAGCAGCTTCAATCCGTCACAAACGACCGCACCGACTCGTACGGCGGTAGTCTCGAGAACCGCTTCCGCTTTCCCCTTCGCGTTCTCAACGCCGTCTCAGACGCCATCGGCCCCGAACGAGTCGGCATCCGCATGTCCCCCTTCTCCCAGTTCCAGGGCATGAGAGAGAAGGATCCCCTGAGCGTATTTGTCCCCTGGGCCAAAGTCATCGTCGAAGCCCAGCCGAAGCTGGCGTACGTGCACGCTGTTGAGCCGCGGGCGGCGGGATCAAGTGACGTGCCCGCGGAGGAGCGCAAGGCAGAGGATTCGCTCGACGAGATCAGAAAGGTTGTTGCGGGCGCTGGTGTTGTTTTTATTACGGCGGGAGGGTATCTCCCTGATACGGCAAAGAGGCATGCGAGCGAGACGGATGATCTGGTTGCGTTTGGGAGATATTTCATCCGTGAGTTGAGCGGAAGGAAAGCACGTGTGGGACAGAATTAACAGCGACAACAGCAAACCCTGACCTTCCAGCCTGTATTGAGAACGGATGGCCACTTACGAAATACGATCGATCGCTGTTCTACACTCCAGGAAAGAAGGGATATACCGAGTAAGTTGAGCGAGTGTGTTATTGGTTGTCCATGCTAATAGAGGTCAGTTACCCTGAATACAAGCCCGAGAACGCTAGGCTTTGAGGAGCGCAGGTGTGGTAGATGGTTGTAGAACAGAGCTCTAGAGTGCATTTATTCAAGTTGTAAGTGATGGAGGGTTTGGATTGGAGCTTGTGAGAACTAAGTTGAACGCGTAGAAGCATGATGATGAGAGGGATAGCATACAAGAGAACAAGACATAGAATCTACAGATGTAGTCCAAAAAGTGGCTTTATTTACGAATCCCATGTTCATCAAAAGTATTGATTTCTAATCTATGCCAAAATAATACAACCTACAGGTCGGCAATTCACCGACTCTCCCAAAACACCGACACGTCGGAAATATCGCTTAATTCCTTTTATCTTCTCACTCGCGAAGAAAGTCGCCTCGCGAAGAAAGTCGCCTCGCGCTGTTGTCAAGCTCCGACCTCCGACGACCTAATCGGGAAAGACATGCTGCGAAATGATCTGCTGTAGGGAAAAGGAAGACTGAAGCCCCGATGTCCGATGACCACGGCTATTATTATATTAATAAGAAGCTGAAAGAGCGAGTTGTCCGAAAGGATTAGGAGCTATGTTAATTAAATAGAAGTATTAATTTTGAATGATCAGTGCTTTGTATTTAATACAATATCCCCGATCTTCTCTTCCGTCTTTTGATAATTTATACGCTCCTTTAATCACATCACATCTTATTCCTCCAATGTCAACAACACAATCTCAAGGCGCGGGCATGCCTCAACCACAGAATGTAAGTTTGCTTCCTTTCCCTCTCTCCAACTCCTAATAAACACATCAATCTAATACTATGAAAAAAAAACAGGGCCCTCCTTACCTCCCCACCACAGCAGGTCTAGGCGGTAGACCTACCCCCTCCGTCGACGACCCTATCAGCGGTGTTCTTCTCGGCTTGTTCGTTACCGGCGCCGTGCTCAACATGACGATTTTCCAGATCAACAAGAGACGTTCTCACAAGTTTATTCTGTCCGGCCTGTTGTTTGGCTTTTGCATGGCTCGTATTACCGCCAACGTGCTGCGTATCGCGTGGGCTTCGAACCTGGGGAATGCAAGTCTCGCCATCGCCGCGGGGGTGTTTGTCAACGCCGGTGTTCTTCTTCTCTTTGTCGTGAATATTATTTTCGCACAGAGAATACTCCGTTCTTACCATCCTCATATTGGATGGAGTAAACCCGTGACGATGGCTTTCCGCTTTCTCTTCTTCAGCATTGCTGCTTGTCTCGTTATGGTTATTATCGCCGTCGTCTACTCCTTTTACACCATCGACACGCATACCCGATCCCAGCTGCGCGATATCCAGCTCGTTGCCTCAACGTACCTGGCTATTCTCGCCTTTCTACCACTGCCCATCATTGCCCTCAGCGTGCTTCTCCCCCGGAAAGCCCCGATGGATAAGTTCGGCCAGGGACGTATGCGCACCAAAATCAGACTTCTTGCCTTCACAGCCACGCTCCTCACCATCGGTGCCGGATTCCGCGCCGGAGTCGCTTACAAGGTCCGTCCCATCACCGACCCAGCCTGGTACCACCACAAGGCCTGCTTCTATGTCTTCAACTATGGCATTGAGCTCGTCGTCGTCTTCACCTACGCTCTCTCGCGCTTTGATCGACGATTCCACATTCCCAACGGAAGCAGTGGCCCCGGTCACTACTCTGCCAGTGTCAAGTCAGCTCAGTCCGACGATCCCGTGTATCGAGTCAACACGGAAGAAGAGGTTTTCGGTAATGACGAGCAACCTCGTACACAGGCTGAGCAGGAGAAACAGGAGAGACGATGGGAGACAGCCCTTGAAAATGAGTTGAACCGTGAGACGGTTTAAAAAGAGGATGGAAAATAATGACCACAGTACCTAGTTAATTGTTCGTTTTGTGATATCAGGAAATCTAGAATGGAAGTTAGCTTACCAATTGGCTATAATACTACCGCATATGCTTCTGCCTAATTAGACCAATGTTATCAACTAGAATCTGGGGTACTTTTGTTTTATTCATATCTCGGATACAAGGATCAAAGCAACAAGGATGGACATGGAAACAGAGGCATATATGCATATAGACATGGCATCCCACTAATGCAACCCAACAACACCTGCGTTTCGATACAACACAAATGCATGTACGATGGGCATCTACAAACTTCGCATCACATTTCAAGAACCCGTACAATATTTGCATCATGCGCTTTCCTCTCTCTTTAATTGCGGCACTCAATTTGCGTATCTAGGTGGCCTGGCCAAAACACAGACCATAAGAACAACACCACCCTCCTCCCGATAAAGGAGAAAGTTCGTCTCCTGACGTGCAAATATCCTCCTGTATTTCTAGAGTACTCGCCACAAAGTGAACATGCACTATCCGTACGGGCATACATCTGGTTGTTTTGTCTCCAACGCTTCGTTTCAAGGGATTCGTACAAGTCGACCCAAAGTCTGTTTGTTTGTAGCCGACGCGATTCCGCGGCAGCTTGCGTGCACGGCCGACCCGAGCTTGGTAAGAAGGGGTATACAGGACGAGATTAGAGGAAGTAGTCGGGTGTCCCTATATCATAGTTAGCTAATTTATCCTTCCCTCAAAAGACAACAGACTTACGCCTTGAAACCATGGGCTCGCCTGCTCTTGGGCAAGGATCAAATTGCAAGCTAAAGAGGCCAGTCAGCGCTAATCACACTTTATTCTTCCGGAACCCAAACTTACAAGGTATACTTCAAGTGCTCATCAATCTCCATAATAGCAGCTTGGTTACCGCATCGGTAGCAGTAGTTGGGGGCTATCACCTCAGTCAGTCTTATCCTCAGCCAGAGCCTTGACAACTTACCCGAGAAAATGGTCACCACGTTCCTATCCTGCGACCAGTTGTAGCCCTCCATGACAAGCTGATGGGCTCTCGCAATCAATGTCAAGCCGTTGTTGTGATTAAATGCCTCTGAGATATCCTGGCCGAACGTGTACCCCGCACCTCGAGGGGATATACCCCAGCCACAGCGGTCATCGGGGTCTGACCAGAGGAGATCGCACATGGGACCCTCGTGGGGTACTTCCTGGATACGATCCAGAGCTCGGATATTATCCAAAGTATCGATACTGGGGGAGAGGCCACCGTGAAGACAGAAAATCTGATTGTCGATCAAGGCAGTGAGAGGGAGGTAGTCGAAGAGGTCGGTGAAATACTTCCACACGTTGGCGTTGCCATACTTTCGGAGACATTCATCGTAAAAGCCATAAACTTGAGTAATTTGACGGGACTCGTGGTTTCCTCGAAGGATAGTGATGCGTTGGGGGTGTCGGATTTTGAGAGCGACGAGGAGGGTGACGGTCTCGACGGAGTAGTATCCTCGATCGACGTAATCACCTAGTCAAGAAGATTAGTTTCCCGTGATCTGATACAGCCTTGTCGATGCCGTGCATACCCATGAATAGGTAGTTGGTGTCGGGGTTGGGACCACCAATCTTGAAAAGCTCCATCAAGTCGTGGAATTGGCCGTGAATGTCACCACAGACGGTAACGGGGCATTTCTGACAAAGCGGGATCAGTTCGAGCACCTGGCTCATCGTGCGCGTCGTCAACATACCACGGGCTGCACATTTGACTCTTCCTGAAGGACTTCTCGCGCCTGTATTCAACGTCAGCATCAAGTCTACCGTCGATCACGCGGAGTGCCCAAGTTTCCTGCTCGAGCAATGTGGCAAGGCTATCATCAGCAGCAATCCACCGCATTTTCCATGGCCCAATATCATCACTCAGCGAGTATCTCGGACTCCCTCTCCCCTCATCTCTCCAGCTCACCTTTTCACACAGTCTCTGGACGTCAGACTCGGCCAGTTGCTTGCATGTCATCAAGCTCTCGATCCAGCCATCAAGAGTGGGGATGGTAGTGGGCTCGAGGTTGAGAACTGGCGACGCATCGGTAGGCGCTCGCCCGACATCCTCCATATTGGTGTCCATGATATCGCGGGCGCGGGATTCGAGGTTCTGTTGGAGGAGGGAGAATGGGAGAAATGACGTTGACGGTTGATGGATGCGGTCACGCCTGAATCGCGAGCGGTGGGGCACGAGGCACAAAAGCGGCGAGCGTCAAGGGAAGAATGGACGAAGGGTGAGGATGGAGGGTTGAGGATACTACAAAATCAGGGGGCTACCGACTCCAGCAGCAGCAGTTTGTTGTTGAAGAATTGCAGGCGGGTAACGTCGTGCGAGCTATTTCCCGTCTTTTGTTGTTAGGTGGGTGGTCGTTTGGGGGTCGGAGATGATGAGAGCAGAAAGTGAGGAGCTGAGGGAAGGGGAATGGATGGATGTGATGCGTTCTGGTCACTGGTGGTTACTGGCGAGCACCTGGCCCAAGAATTGCCAGTTACCACCTAGACCAGCTCGGGCGGGCATCTTTTGGGGGGGGCAATTTGGGGCGTTTCATTCCCACTTCCAGGCCAGTGATGAAATTGGCTTTGCCCCCCAGTTCCTCGCTTATTATCTGTCTAGGAGCTTGTGAATGCGCCTCGTGTGGCGTCAACAATGTCGGAGCTTGGGCAGATACAAACAACGCGATAACTGTAGGCGAGGCTTTCGATGGAAGCAAAGAATGGTTAGAGATGTACAATATGATTTACTTTGTTGTTCTCGGAAACTAAAAGCTCCCAGGGCACTTCCCCTTGTCTTCACGCTTGATGACAGAGGCGATGGTTATGATTTTTGCATACCAGAGCAGCATCATACGTCAGTAGAATAGATTTAGATACTTAATACTTGAGTCCTGAACAGGCAAGACAGTTCTATTGTAGAAATCCTTACAGGATCGAACGTACTTTTGATAATAGGTTGTTATAATGACTATCAGCTGTACTACTATGCGCCTCCCTAACACGCTCCATAACAGTTTCGTACACCTGAATTCCTACCAAGATGTTTACTACTCTGTCTGTGACAACCCCAGGCCGACTGGAATCTGTCTCCCCTCTTCAAATCCATTCTTTTGTTGAAGCCCCCGTCCTACCAGATCCTTAAAGTCCAAGCCGACCTCTGACAACTTTTGAGCATGTGCCTTTGCCCGCTCCATACATTGCGTCCACACGGGCCCTCCAGGCTCGGTGCTACTAAGCTGCCGCGCAAGGATCACGTTGAACGCTTCCACTTCCTCTTTGGCCCATTTGACGCACGCGCTCATCATGGATGGAGGAAAGCACGACTGGAAGCACTGCACTGTGTTGTGGATGATCGTAAAGTATACAAAAGACAACTCCCAGATATATAGATGAAGATCACCCTGAAAGATGCACTGTCTGTAGATGCTGTTAGCACAAATGACCATCCACCACGTATGCGGCATACTGACCTGGATCGCTTGTGGATTGTGCCACTCCTGGCCACCAGATATGACTCCCTGGCGCTATCCTCGAAGCCCAATCTTGTCAGCCAGCTGACGTTGTTTTGAGTCTTGGCTAGGTTGTTGTGTGCCAATTCGAGCTGACGGACGACCATTTCCACCAACTTGGTACACCGCTCTCCAACCTTGAAGTTGATGAAATCTTGAGCGACGGCGTTATTTTTGAGTCCACGAGCGATCGTCTTAAGTTTTTCAACCCGAGCCACGGCCGCCTCGAACCGCTGCATGGCGATATCAATGTCAAGGTCGTCTATCTCGCTTTCGACCCAGCGCAGGTTCTGTTGCTTGCCATCAACCTCAATAAGCATGTCCTTGATATCTGACAAGGTCGCCAAGAGCTCCGTCTTCTGGAGTAGGCCCGGATCGCGCGAGGCAAAGTAGTTGATCGTCTCGCGAGCCTTGTTGTTCGCCTCCATCTCTGAACGCAGTCCCCTGCGGAGTCCCTCCACGGCCTTGCGAACGTTGAGCAATAGGGTCTTCTTCTCGGGGTCCTGCAATTTCTCCGTCCGATAGATGAAAGATTCTTGACCGACTCCTCGAACCATGACAGCGTCTGCAAGCTTGTTTCGTCCCCCACTTGACGACTCTCCTGTGCTCGACATGTCCACCACCTCGACATCCAACAGGGGCCAGCATCGATCTGCCACCATCTTCATCATCGGCCCTCGAGCGTCTCCCATGGGTGCATCGGGCTTTCGCTTCTTACGCGACGCAATCAGGAGATGATCGTTTAGCAGAAATATTTGCATAGCACGACGAGACTTGTACGTCGCATTGTCCAGCTCGATCCAAGGACCCGCGTTCTGAATGACATGGCGTCCCGCCGTGTTAGGGAGGAACTTCTGTGAGCCCTCGACGTTTTTGAACAATGCCTGCATTTGCGAATTCCAGAGGGCACTCCTATCAGCCACGGAGCTTCGCTTATCCCTCTTGCTCATGACCTCTCCTGGTACCTTGGCCTCTTCTCCCTTGGCAGATGCCGCTCGCAACGCAGTCGTGTTCACCTTGAGCTCCGACATGAGATTCTTAAGGTTCCTCATCTCGCTCTTTAGCTTCTCTGCTTCTTTACTGATCTTGATGAACTGCGTACGGTTCTGCAGGATATTCTGTTGCAGGTCGGCTGCTGCCCGACCTTTGACCGTGCGGAGTGTGCCCTCAAACTCGTGGATCTGGTTCTCGGACGCATCGCTGAGGACATGGGAGACATATTGGTCCGGGACGAGTTTGGGGTCTCGTAATACTTTTAGATCGACGACTGGTGCAGCTCCGCCGCGTGATGGGGGAGGTCGGCCGTCCCCACGATCTCTGGGTTCGTAATTACTCAGGGAGGGCATTGCCGGCATAGGAGGGGCGCCAGCTGTATAGCTATTGGGTAAATTGTTGAACCGGGACGAATATCTTCGCTTGACGAGATCCGAGGTCTATACATTCAGTCTCAGCGCAGTCTTTCCGATGACAATAATGTATAACTCACCTTTCCACCAGCCATTGGGGGAGGACGCGGTCGAGGTCTAGTGGCAGGCTCACCACCTGCGTTCGGAGGCTGCTGCACTTTGGCAGAGCCATCCTGAGTGATGGGACTGGATATTTGTCTGGGAGCACTGATGGTAGGTCTCTTCTTCCGCTTCCCACTCCGGAGAGATATCTTGCTACGCTCCTCAGACATGGTGAGCGAGCGTGGACGACGGGGACGTGATGAGTCGTGAAGGAGGTCGATAGATGGTGAAATGTAAAAGAGAAACGGCCGGTTCCATGTAATTCGTCCTCAGATCAAGGCCGAATCTTGGAACGGTCAATGGTGTCTTTTGTTATTATTATAGGTAGGTTAGGTAGATGTCGTGGTGTTTCGGACAATCATCCAACATACCTGTCATGGCGCCAGCTGGAGCCCCAGCTACAACCAACCTTACGTATGTTAATCGCTGGCCCGTTGCTCAACCAGTGCATCAGCCACATTTCAGCCGCAAATCACAACCTCAACCTCCACTCATGCCTTTCCTGCACTGAGCAAGGCTGCCCTTGACTCCGACATTCTCCCGAGGTGGTTTAGCGCCATCATGTGCTCTGGTCAGTTTGGCCCATGTTTCCCTAAAAAATTGGTCTCCCAATTGCGACGTCTTGAAAGCTACTATTCTTTGCCGACCATCGTTACAAGCATCCGACGACGTAGTTCTCCCCCGAACCTCGTCTTTAATCCCAACGCCATCTTCAAATCCTTCGCCATCAACCGCCGACGTGATCCGTTGATCAAGCTACAGCTTCCTACCCTTCTTAGCCCTAGCTTCATCTCCTATATCAATCAGCAATTATGGTGCAGACCTCAACCTTGGTGACGGCATCCGTCGCAACCGCCACCGCCGCCATCGTCGGTAAGTCAGCTCCGGCGAAATTGATTCATCTAATAGAACAACCATCAGCTGGCAATTGGATTCATTAAAATCTCGACCACATAAAGAAGATCCGCTAACGTCCGTCACCCGTCCACAGGCTACGCCGTCTTCTTCGACTACCAGCGCCGCAACCAGGCCGAGTTCCGCCGAAACTTGAGGAGAAATGAGCGCACTCAGGCCCGCGCTGCCAAGGAAGAGGCAGAGGCTTCGTCTCAGCAACAGCGAAAGAGCATTCGTGACAAGGTCGAGGAGGCCCAGGATGAGGGCTTCCCCACCGGTGTTGAAGAGCGTGAGGCTTTCTTCAACGAGCAGGTTATGACCGGCGAGATGCTCAGCCAAGATCGTACGTGACTCTTCTGTAATCTCTGGAATTGACAACGCGGCATACTGACTTGTACACCTGCAGCTACCAGAGCTCTTGACTCTGCTCTGGCCTTCTACAAGGGTCTGAAGGTCTACCCTGCGCCAGGTGACCTGATCCGCATCTACGACAGCACTGTCCCCAAGGTAAGCGCAATCACCAGCTGGCTGCCCTAGGTCTATAACACTGACAACAATCGTAGCCTATATTAGATATTCTGGCCGAGATGATCGCATACGATTCGTCCCTCGATATCCGTCAACAACCTGCTGCCCCCGCCGGCGGCATCAACTTGTCCGACATTCCCAACGTCGGCCTTGACTAAGGGCGCAAATGCGCATCCTATTCGAGTCTCGCAACTCAGTTCCTCCGCTCAACTCCAACTCCCACCTCAAAAGACAGAAAGGAAACAGCCGGATACTGAGAATGAGAAGACGAATTGTGTGATCATATCCTGTACAAAAGAAGAGGGGAAAAACAATGTATTGCGGGGATTGGATCTTTTTCTTCTTCAAAATGCTTCCAAGCCTCGAAGAAGAAATCTAAACGGAAGACCCGACGGCCTTCAATGTATGTAGCATAGTCTTGCTCTTGTAGCTTCTATTAGAGCTTTGTGTAAACAGGTGTACGTTGAACGAACGATTCTGGCATGGGCTTTTCGAGAAACGGGTGATGCTGGGCAGCGTTTCGCACAACACACGAGGTTAATTCTTTGAACTTGTTTATTTTTTATTATTTTATTTTTTGATTATCGCTTAATGCCATACATCATGAGGCTACAATCTTGCGTCCCTTCCTGTCCACTCGGTCATCTCTGGGATCGAAGCCGCCGTTGCCCCATGTCGCCCACTCGGGAGTCGCTGGTCCCATATAGTCCTCAGGGGTCCAGTCACCGTCAGGACCACGCTCCTCGAGCAGGTCAAAGAACTTTTTGTAGTCGATGGTGGTGTGCCACTTTCCGTCGACGAGGAACCTGTCGCTGGCGAGAAGGATGCAGCAGCTGTGAGCATGCTCGGCAGCGATGCCGTAGTTGAGACCCTTCTCCTTGAGTCTCTTCTCCAGGGCCTTGACAAAGTCGCAGACCTCCCAGTAGAAGGGCACATTGGACATGGAGAGTCCGGCGTTTGATGACGTGCTTGTACCGCAGTACGTGACTCCCTTGACCTCGACGAAGCAGGGGAGACCTTTTTCGACAAGCTTTGCGTAGCCCTCTGCTTCTTCCTCGACGTTGAAGCCCTTGACGAGAGTGAGTCGGAAGACAGTCCTTTGGCGGAAGCGTTTCTCGCGGAGGATCTCTAGACAGCGCTGGAAACGCTCCCAGAAATCTCGGTGCAGAGGTCTGTCGATTCGACGCAGCGACTCCTTGTCTGCCGCATCGATCGACACGTAGAGCTGAGTAACAGCTTTCAGGGAAGCGAGCTGATCGGGGTGCTGAGCGTTGCAGACCAGGAACGAGGAGATGCGCTCGGCGTGAAGCATGCCGAGGAATTCGTTGATGTATGGGTAGAAGATGGGTTCACCGACGAGCGACAGAGCGCAGTGCCTGATCTGGAGAGCCTCAGCGAAACGCTCCGCTCGTACGCCAGGCATGCCGCGAAGCATCTTGATCTTCTTGTAGTGATTCGTCTTAACGCCTTCAAAGATGAGCTCGGGAGGGTCCACGACCCATCGCCAGGTTGTTCCGACGGGGTTGGTGCCGTGACGCCAGCAAAAGACGCACTTGTTCGAGCAGGATAGAGAAGGTGTGGTTTCCATACACTGGTGCGAGTTGATGCCGTAGAATGAGAATTTGTAGCAGGATCCTCGGCCGCGCAGTGCTGACTTGGTCCAGCGACAGGTCTTTACTCCCGAGTGGGATCCGACGATGGCGTATCCCTGCTTTGTGAGCGCGGCGTATGTGGGCGATTCTTTGGATACCATCTCTTTGGGTCCCTGCGGGAAAGACTTTTTCGTTGAGCTGTATGTGGTGAAGTCGACAGCAAGCGGGCCCTTTTGTTTCGTAGAAGCGTCACCGTCTTTTCGGATCATTCGTCCAAGATCCTCGACATCGTCAAGTGCTTTTCCGGACTTCTTGTCGCTGGAGGAGTCGTCGTCAAAGATGACCTCGCCATCATCATCGTCCTCATCAATCTCTTCAATATCGCTCTCCTCCGCCGCACCACTACCTGGAAGGCCTTCGCCCAAGTGTCCGGTGCGAGCGGCGAGGCCCATGATTTCTTCAACACCCCGAGTCCATTCCTCGAGTCGTTCTTCGTGATCGCTCTTCATGTCGCCCATTCCAACGGGATAGGCTCTCTTTCGGGCGGTCAGCTTGGCCATCCACTTGTCAACCTCCTTTGCCTGGAAGCAGAAGCCCTCTGGTTCCGTGGGCCAGTTCTCCTTGTCGCCGAAGCCAAAGACCGAATAGCCCAGCAAGCCGGAGAGTGGAGCAGTATCAATACGGAAGTCATGGTGGGTCTCTTGTAGGTGCTCGAGGAAGGTATCGTTGATAGTGTCGATGTTGTAGCTAGGAATGAGGAAGAAGTAGAATAGGTCGACATCGCCATGTAACTTGGAGGGCGAGATGAAATAGTCATCGAAATCGATCGCAGTAAGATCGCAGAGCTCTGGCTTTAAGAACTGGCGACCAGAGTCTTTTGACAACTGATCGATTCTGGCCTGGAACTCCTCGAGATGGGTACGAGCAATCTTTTCGGTCTTGGTGGTGACAGACGAGAAGAAGACCAGAGTCATGATCGGTTTGCCGAGGTCGGTTTCCTTTTCTTGATTCTTGGATGGCTTCCTCGTCACACCTCCCCTGATTCTCTTTGGACCCTGAGACTTGACATTTTTCTCCGGCTGAATAGCCTCGATGGTAGGGATCTTGACATCGGTCGTGACTTTGGGTTTCGGAGGTTCTTTGTAGACTTTCTTCAAGGCAACCAATTCGTTCTCTTGACCGTTGATGTGGAGATAGATTCGAGCGACACCGAGAATGACAAGAACTGCGAGAATGATGGGAGTGCGATGGATGTGCCAGACATCTACGAGATCTTGTAACAAGTTAGCAATCATGTGCGTCCCAACTACCATTATGGGTGAAGTTACCATCAACAATGTTGTCGAGTCGCGGAGACGACGACTGATTGAGCCAGTCCATATCGACGGTTTCTGTATTACAAGAAGTACGTGTCGGTAAAGTTGAAGCCGGTGGACGGAGTAAAACAAGACAGGAATTACTTTTGAGTGCGAGTTCGTCTGGGGAAAAAGGTATCTAAGCCCCGCCTGATCGCAGAATAAATTTTGTGGGGACCGACATGCCCACCACTGCATGTCGCCAATCGAGGAGCTTTGATTTGACGGATGGATTTTGTACATGACTTGTAAGATGCTTGCTCCTGAGTGGAAGATTTATTTGTAAATTACTATTATTCACTATCACACTGAATACCTTGAAGTGATCTTGGACGATGTTGATGATCCTTTTTGGAGATATGAAACTTAAAATCTCAAGTTTCGAGGCAACACACTGTACGCACTGATTGACTCATAGATCCTGTGGCTAGGGTTTCATTATGACCTTATTTCATTGTGAAATCAAGTCTTTCTCATATGCAATTAGTTAGACTTGGTATTTGGCTGCGCGAGAGTTTCTATAATGCTTAGTTGGAGTTTCGTGGTGCAATTAGCATCGCGGTATGGTATGAATACTTTGTAAGGCTCTACGTAAGACCAAATCAGAGTAGAAAGCGATCACCTAGACTCGCCTATCTGCCCCAGCAGCTCGAGACTTTTCTCTTAGATCCTTCAAACACGGCGCATGAAACATCTCGCCCGTCATCACCAGCTTGACGGTCCTGGTTGTGACTACCATCCACAGCAATACAACTGTGAGCGAGATGATCTACACATTCCGTTAGCCAGCGCCTCAACCCGTTGAAACCAGGAAACGTACCATTGCCGAAACCTTGAAGAAATCACTGTCCAAGTTCTCAGCTAGAGCATCCGAACACGTGGCCAATACACCCAGTGGGAACGTGAAGCCCCACCATCCCATGTTGAATGGCAGGCTTTCCATCGTCGCTAGACTGATGAGCGCAAAGGATAACCAGACGAGGGCGAAACCCCACATGACAATGGCCAGGAACACGCCCAAGACATAGAGTGTTTCGCCAGCCCGCACTGCAACGGCTCCAAAGGCGTTACTCTCGGGCACAATCTGCATAGCCACCTTGCCGAGCTGCTGGATGCCGTAGCCACCCTGGCATAACGGTCCGATGGGGAGAAAGACGGAGACGATGACTTCCTTGGGAGGAATGGAATGGATGGTCAACCGGTGGAAGTACAGAGCGAAAACACATGCTGAGAAGGACTCGCCGATACCCCAGAGGATGTAGGAGACGATGACGGTTGTCATGGCGTGGTGGCGGTTGGGGAGTACTTCGGCGATGATGCCTCCCGTGGCAGCGGCGACAACGGCTGGGACGATTGGGAGAAGAAGAGCAGCTGTGATGCTCTGCAGACCTGGTCGATGGCGGTGCATAACGATAAATGGCATAGTGATGCATGTAGCGACTGACAGCCAGACATCAACCCACCAGAAAGACCAAGCCAGGTATATGACCCAGTCTCCCCACGACCTGCAGCAGAAAATCATCATATTGATAATCGCTTCAACCCAATTAGTCACGAAGCGCGCGCGCGGGGGGAGGGGGGAAGCAAGGAGAATCTCAACTCACTGGCAAACCCCATGGGGAAGCAGCCTAGAAATAGAGACTGGCCAGGGTGAGATATCATGGCGCCCCAGATCTCGGGGTACAGCGTATATCGGGCGATGGAGATGCCGAGGAAGACGACAAAGAGCAGAGTGTTTAGGCCGAAGAAGAGGTACGAGATGTACTGGATCCACGGCGCGTTATAAGGCAAGTTGTGAAGAAGAATAGAGACAATGCCAGTTCCCATATTGACGGCGAACCATCTAAGTAGTCCACCATGTTAAACTGGTATAAAAGAGTATAAGCCCTATTGATGGATGCCAACTTACGATGGTGTAAAGTTCCGCACAACTCTTCGCCAGCCGGTGTTTTCCTTGCAAGCGAGAGTTGCTTCGTAGGGCCGTGGTACAGAGCCATCACATGCGGGCCTGTCATTGTTACACGACGACGTTGTGGTGATTGTGTCGGCCATGATGTAAGCTGAGATTGTTCTCGTTATCAGATGTGACGTAGAATGGGCAGTAGTGCGCTCTGCAAGCATTGACGCCCTATTCTTGAAAAGACGTTGAAGTCGTGGTTTTAGTTATATATTATACAATAGATGAAAAAGTTGAAAAGGAGAGGAAATGGCCTGTTTGTAATCAATGCTCGATTTTAATATTGGAATGACTCTTCCTCTTTATTTTCATAGGGAGGCGTAAACTCGTGAAAGAAAAAAAACCTAGACCCTTGTACTCGACCTCATTACGTACATTTTGACCAGGTGGGCTCCGAGATCCGGCCTAGGTCCAGGGAAATCCACACCAGGTTCCGTATCTTCTTCCAGAGGGGCCATTGCACGACAGTTGGGATTTCTGAGAAATCAGGTGGGGGGAAATGGAATGCATTTAGCTCAGAAGATATAGTATTGTAGGAGGAAGCTTCTTTCTAGCTTTTCTGGTGCGTCCTGCTTCCTCCCGTCTTATCAACAGATACGGCGCGTCTCAGGGTGCTTACTCTCAAGTTAGGCACTTGTACGGAAGCCCGTTTACCGCGATAGCCATCAGTTTTCAGCGACTCTAGCGTCCCTGCGTCCAACCACAACCGTCCACCAAGCTCACCAGATCAATTCTGACTGGCAACACCGAGCCTGGCACCTTCTGAATGATGTCGGTATCGTTCCGTGACCCCACATCTTTGACGTAGGTAATACTATCGGCCGGTCTGGTTTGTCAAAGCCGGCACTGACCGATGCCAGACATAGACAAGGACGGCCGCACAGGTTGTTGGCCCCCGCTCCTTATCCCCAGTGCTGGTGTGTTGTCTTCTTCTCCTCAGATGCCCATCAACCATCAACCCGAGACATCCGTAATGTTCCAGAGCATCAGCTATCCAGAACACAACAGCACTACCACGACCATGGCCATCGGCATCTTTTCTAACCAGTCTACCCTGGGCCTTGGACCCAGCGTCGTCCCCAACTTTGGGCATTTCCAGCAAGATCGTTTCGAGCAACTGGTGCTGCGGCTAAAGGAAGCCCTCGGTCCGTCGTCAGGCTTGACGAGTGACGATGTAGATGTCGACTTCCTCCAGGGTCTCATGCAAGACTATGACTGTTCCGATGACAAGTGGTCCAAATATGCCTTCAGTGATCGTAACAAAAGCTACACCCGCAACCTCGTCGACGAGGGCAACGGCAAGAGTAACTTGGTGAGTGGTCCAGGTGACGCTTGATCCCGACCGCTAGGCTGATGTCTCTGACAGCTCGTCCTCGTGTGGACTCCTAGAAAGGGGAGCCCTATTCATGACCACGGCAACGCTCACTGCCTGATGAAGGTCCTCAAGGGTGACCTGACCGAAACCCGATATGCGGTCCCTCAAGACGACGAAGAAGAAGAAGGCCCAATGAAGGTCATATCCGAAAGGACATACAAAGAGAATGCTGTCACCTACATGGCTGACGAGCTAGGACTACATCGAGTGTCCAACAGAGGCAGCGACTTTGCTGTCTCGCTGCATCGTACGAACCCCCCCCCCCCCTCCTCTCTAAACCGACGACGCTTGTCGCAGGAACTGACATGCAACTCTGCAGTCTACACTCCCCCAAACGTAGCAAAGCGAGGATGCCATATCTTTGATGAGAAGACGGGACGCAAGAGCCATGTACCGGGGTGCCACTACTGGTCGGCGTACGGGCGTCTACTCAACAAGGAGTAGTTTGGTGTGAGAGCGGCTTCAACAGCCCTTGATGACATGACCACTTTTGTCTTTTGCATGAGAATAGCGCTTGCTTAGTTGAGAGATGCCGTCCATTTTTGAAGGTTGTAGCCGTCGGGACTGAATGGTGGGAAGATGCTGCTGTTTGTTTGTACCTTTCGATACCGCGATGATAGCAATGAACGAGACACGGTTAAGACCTAGTTCTGTCCAAGACCCTTGAAGACGTTGTAAGGAAGAGGTTGAGAGGGAAGTAGTGACCGATTGCTGGTCGCCGTGCCTCTTGACAGCCCCGTCGACTTCAATCACGCAATCCACGCTTTATCTCGAAATGGAAATCTGTGTGGGTAGCACTGTGGTGCACTGTATGGCAATTAGCACCGAGCCGTCCCGAGTCCCGTTAGTGATGGCGATGAAGACGTGCGAATTGGTAGATACTCAATGCGATATACGATTTTATACATTGTGGTCTTGCATTTATGCTTAATTTCGTTTCGTGTTATCGTCGATGTAGTTTGAAGGAGAGCTGAGTGAGAAATGGTACTCCCGAGAGCCGACCTCATATGATGTTGTTTATTGCATGTTTTCTGCCACTAAGAGATAAAGGTAATAGAGTGAGTGACGCTACTACTATTCATACCACACTATGCTCTAGAGAATGGCTCCTTCTAATTAATCGTGCTATTGCTTTAGAAATTTTAGCAGTTTAAGTTTGTTCTTTAAATGAAATACTAGAATAGTTCTTGAGGATAATATTAGAAAAGTCTTTAGTTAAGATAGTTAGCATAAAAGGATGCTATAAGTGGCAAAACGTTGAAACTAGGGATAGCTACCAAGTTTTAACTTAACCCTATCAAAGTTTACTAAACCTATGCTTTCCTAAAATATTAACAATAAGTTATAAGTTAACTAAATTATAGCCAAGTCTAATCTTCAAATCTCAGGGTTTCAGCATCATCTATTTCTCCTTACGTTTTTAATACGACTGAAACGCGGTGTAAAGCATCGCGATCAACTCCAATCATCACGCAAGAGAGGAGGGGGTGGTATCGGCACATATCCACGGCTTCCAACAATTAAACTTACCTTGATCCTGTAACGATCCTTGCTACCCCAGATAATTCAATTATCTGTAGATCCTCCTAACGGGTTCTCCGAATAGAAAGCCCCCCCGATAATCCGGCCCCGCGTTTCCCTCCCCGCATTCTCTGATCCCTTGTCAATGACAGAGTTACGCTTTTGGATGTAACGATCATTCGGTCCTTTTGTAGTTATAGCTGGTATAGTACGTGACGATCGATATTCCTCGGGGTATTCGAGCAGCGAGGGGGTCATAGGCAGAGAAGAAGTCACTTACAAGATGCAGTGAGTATCTCGTCTCCCATTACCCCGAGATGTCTATCTCCTCTACTATATATTACGTCGTCACAAGTCATTATAGAAACAAAGTTCTCAATTATGGAGCAAAGTTGATTACAGCTCAGATCCACCTTGAAGATGACATTGTCCATCTCAAGACTCTCCTTTGAGCACCATCGTCTCGCCCTCGGTATCGCCGAGACAGAACCTCGAATCTCATGGAGATTCGACGGAGACGTCTCTGACTGGGAGCAGAGTGCCTACGACATTGAGGTCTGCCGTGATTCCACCATCGCCAACACATTTACTTTCAACTCCTCCCAGTCCCTCTATCTGCCCTGGCCCGACTCTCCACTCAAGGAGGCCGAGTCCGCCAAAGTGCGTGTCCGCGCCCACGGCCTTCCTGATCTCGACCAGTCCTCAACGCCCTGGTCGGATTGGGTGTCTGTCGAAACCGGCCTTTTCAACAGTAGTTGGAAAGACGTCCACCCCATTACCACCACGGACGAGGTCGATGTGGACAAGCCCAAGAGACCAATCTACTTCCGCAAAGACTTTGACTTGTCCTCTGAAATAGTGTCTGCAAGGCTATACATTACAGCCTTGGGTCTCTACGAGGCCGAGATTAACGGCAAGCGAGTGGGTGACTATGTCCTGGCTCCTGGCTGGCAGTCATATCACCACCGACATGTCTACGACACGTACGACGTGACTGATCTGTTGTCAACTGGAAGTAATGCCATTGGCGCGGTCGTTGGAGAAGGATGGTATGCAGGTCGAATCGGCTTCGGCGGCGGCGAGAGGAACCTCTACGGGAATTCAACTGGTCTGCTGGCACAGCTCGTCGTGAAGCTGGTCGATGGTTCGTCTGTGCGGGTACCTACGGATGATACCTGGAAGTCTAGTTTCGGTCCTGTCACAGCCGGTGAGATCTACGATGGCGAGAAGTATGACGATAGGTTAGCAGCCAACATCCAAGGCTGGTCTACATGTCGATTCAACAGCACTTCCTGGTCAGACACTCGTGTCCTCCCTTCTCTGCTGGGAGAGCTTGTCCCTCCGGATCAGCCTCCTGTCCGCCGAATCCAAGAGGTCAAGCCACAGCGCTTTTTCAAATCAGAGTCGGGCAAGACACTTGTCGATTTCGGTCAGAATCTGGTGGGATGGCTTCGGCTAAGAGTGGACGGCCCTGCAAACACTACCATTGAGCTCCGACATGCCGAGGTCTTGGAGGATGGCGAGCTAGGTATCCGGCCGCTTCGAAAGGCCAGGGCCGAGGATGTTGTTCATCTGAGTGGAAACGGCCCCCTAGAGTGGGAGCCCAAGTTTACGTTTCATGGCTTTCGCTATGCCCAGATCGAGGGATGGCCGGATGAGACGCCCCTGGATGAGAACGCGGTCACCGCCATTGTAGTCCATACCGATATGGAGCAAACTGGATGGTTTGGCTGTTCCCACGAGCTTCTCAACAGGTTCCACTCCAATGTTCACTGGTCAATGAAGGGTAACTTCCTCTCTATCCCCACAGACTGTCCTCAACGCGATGAGCGTCTTGGCTGGACAGGTGATGCTCACGCTTTTGGTCCGACGTCCAACTACCTGTTCGACACGGCGGGCTTCTGGAAGGGCTGGCACAAGGATGTATACTCTGAAATGTCCATAAACAACACCATGGTTCCCCCAGCCTACATCCCCCAAACACCCAACGCCTTTGGTGCTGGCCTGGCCGCTGCAGTCTGGGGAGACGTTGTCGTTGGTAACCCGTGGAACATTTACACGGCGTTTGGCGATGACAGTCTTTTACAAGAGCAACTCCCGCAGGCCCAAGGCTGGATCGATGTTGGCATTCCTCGAAACGAGGATGGTCTCTGGAACCGCAGCAGCTTTCAGTTTGGAGATTGGCTGGACCCCCTTTCGCCTGCTGATGATCCTGGCCGAGCGACAACCCACAAACATCTTGTTGCCGACGCGTATCTGGTAAAGATGACGGAGATCCTCTCCAATATCGCCGAGGCGCTGGGACTGAATGACCTTGTTGAAAAGTACAACGGTCAGCACTCTGACCTCAAGCGTGAGTTTCAGAGTGCCTGGGTGTCTGACGGCGAAATGGCCAACAGTACGCAGACGGCCTATGTCCTTGCCCTGGACTTTGATCTCCTCAAGGCGGAGCAGGATAAGCAAAAGGCTGTTGACACTCTGAGAAACATTATCGAGAAGAACAACTACCTTGTTGGCACTGGATTCGCTGGAACCTCCCATCTTGGTTTCGCTCTACGAGATAACAATGCCACCGAGGACTTCTACCGCATGCTTCTCCAGACCAAGGTCCCATCCTGGCTGTACCAAGTCGTCCAGAACGGCACAACAACATGGGAACGGTGGGACAGCCTTCTACCCAACGGCACAGTTAACCCTGGCGAGATGACAAGTTTCAACCACTACGCCTTTGGATCCGTCGCGGACTGGATGCATCAAGTCATCGGAGGTATTGCACCTGCAGAGCCTGGCTACAGGAAGACCACTATTGCTCCGATTCCAGGCGGTGAGATCTCGCATGCCAGAGCCAAATTTCTGAGTCCCTATGGTGAGATCTCGACCAGTTGGTCGGTTGATGGGGATGGTTTCCACCTCAAGGTCAAGATTCCTCCAAACACAAAGGCAGACGTTATCTTGCCTGGTTCCAACAAGTCGGAGACTATTGGCTCTGGTGACCACGAGTTCCATGACCCGGACTATAAGCGGGAGTAGTCCAAGGGGAGATATGTGATAATAGAGCATAGTTTGAATATCATGAGTTCTTGGCATACCGGTATTACCTTGATGGGTCACTGAGACTTTGGGACATTGATATCTATGGTTGATAGGTTCAAGTAAAGATTACCTAAGCAAACCCTTCATCTCGACAAGAACTTGGTCAATAGGTTCTTTTCCCGTCATCTAAATGTTCAACTAAAGCCATTACGGCTTATTTTAGCAGCTAGGAAGAAGGCTGTGACCGCAGAAAGTCTAACAAATTACTATTACGGCCTCGACACTAATCAAGGAAAAGCTCGCTGGCACGTGAGCTCAGGTTAAAGCGGCATCAACTCAGGATCATGGGCGAGAGAGGAAACTCTCTCAATCGATATTCGCATTGCGTATTAGGCTATTTCTCCAAAGTAGATCAACAATAATTGAATCAAGTGCCGCAATGAAGGAGTGTTTGACTTGTTTATTGATTTATCGAATTTGCTTTGTCTTGCGTACATACCAATCTAGTGTTGAGTGTTGTTATTTATACCATCCTACTATGGTATTCTTATCAAAGATTAGTCAACTAAGTTAGTTAACTCTAATATTATTTCTCAGACTAGTTTGATAGTGTCGCTCAGATTAGTGTTATATCATCTCTTCGATTGGTGTAATATCGTCTCTAAAAGTCATCTTGATATTATATCAGAGCGAATTAAAAATAAAGTACCTACCCCTATACTCTATACAACTAGAATCCCATTTCCTTATTGCCTACCTAGTAATGGCCTTGCTTTAGTTCAAATAGCAACATTCGTAACGTTGTATAAAAATCAAAGACAATGGCGCTGAGTCATGCTGTATTTTTGTCATTAACCGTTGGATTCTCCACTACCCATGTCTCCTTCCTCATCAAGAATAACCATCTCACACGGAAGGCTCCTGTCAAAGGGGTCTGACTCACTCTGACTCACTTGCGTCATTGCATGGTAGTATAGTACTAGACGAGAATACACGACATTAATGGCAACTAAGCTAAGAACCAACAACGAACCTATACTATACATCTAACAACTCTTCTCAGTCTCATATAGTCTATAGAACCCAAAACGCCAAAACTTGGAAAACGACTCTGGGCACATTTCGCGACATAGTCTCACGTACCACAACTTACAACCCAGCCACAAGCTCATCAACCAATCAATCAGCTCATCCCATCCATCATGAATCAAACAACGCAACTCGACCGAGACTGTGTCGTCACAGACAGAGGCGGTATTATAGAAAACATACACGGCGTCCATGTAGCCGTCACCGACTCCCAGGGCAACCTCATCTACTCTGTCGGCAATCCCTCCAGAACCACCCTGGCTCGCTCGGCCGCAAAGCCCGCTCAAGCAGTCGCCGTTCTAGAGACTGGCGGTTTCGAAAAGGCTGGTTTCGAAGAGGCCGACTTGGCCCTCATGTGCGCCTCTCATAATAGTGAGGATAGGCATGTCGCCCGTGCCAGAAGCATGCTCGTCAAGGCAAACGCCAAAGAGACTCACTACCGCTGCGGCGGCCATGCTTCGATTTCGGACGTCATCAACCGGGCTTGGATCAAGGCTGATTTTGTGCCAACGGGGGTTTATAACAACTGCTCCGGAAAGCACGCCGGAATGATGGCTGGTGCTCGGGCCCTTGGTGCAGACATTGTCGATTACCACCTGCCAGATCACCCGATACAGCTTCAGGTGAAGCGTGTTGTCGAGGAGCTCTGCCCTGATCCTGAAAATGTCCAGTGGGGTGTTGACGGGTGCAATCTCCCTGCTCCAGCATTCCCTCTCTTTTACCTGGCCCGCATGTATGCTCTGTTTGCTGCCGCAGCAGACGATGTCGGCAAGAACACTGCTTCTTCGCAAAGAAGTCACAACTTGGCCCGTGTTTTCAACGCCATGACACAATATCCCGAACTCGTCGCCGGAGAGGATCGATTCTGCACAGCTCTTATGGCCGGTCACAGGGGGCAGCTGATCGGCAAGGTTGGCGCGGATGGTTGTTATGGAGTCGGCATCCGCGAATCTGAACAGACAAGACGACTCGGGGCCAAAGGAGCATTGGGGGTGTCGGTCAAAGTCGAGGATGGCAGCCTCGAGATTTTATACGCGACTGTAGCCGAAGTGCTCGAGCAGCTGGATATAAGCAGCGCAGAGGAGAGACATGCGGTCGACGGGTTTCACTACTTGATAAGGAGGAATACTATGAATGTTGTCACTGGGAACGTATCTTTCAACTTTGAGGTTCGGCCGGTTTCAGGTTCAGGATGAGAGATCTATGGTTTGCTATAGTAAGAAAACAGATCTATGATATAGGTTCATCGATCATCAAGACTTTTCATACATGGTAAAGCAACCATGAGGACTAACACACATGATCAAGAGCTTGAAGGCCTCAGCTGTTTGATTAAGATCCAAGAATGCCATGATGAGTATAACTTTAAAAGTGCCAAATATTTCAAACAGCTCTTGCAAAACCCAGTTCATTCACAAAGCTTCAGATACAGACAGTATCGACATGTAAAGGGGCTGATTGTCGGCTATCCTGGTGCAGACGTATTCACGCCTGACAATGACGCGAGCATATCTATTCACAGGCGAGACATTTATTCACAAAGACAAGTGATATAGTAGGGAGCAGACGAGTAGATTCAGTGTGAAAATGTGTGGCATTGATCCACTGCAGGGAACCAGGTTGTAAACTAGACATTTGCACATTGAAAAGCACACAATGTGGAGAAGCGATACGGAAGAAGTACTTTTGCGAGTAAATAGAAAGAAAAGAAAAGAAAGAAAAGAAAGAAAAAGAAAGAAGAGTAGAATAATTTATTCTAGTGGAATATCATGGATGATGCTATAAAGACTCGGTGAGTAAATCTCATGACTATGAGACATCTTTCTCAGGCAATACTTTCACGGACCAATTTTAATGGAGACAATGTCTTGAATTCAAACGACTCTTTAGTCTTTACATATGGTTGTTTCCATAGAACTATGCTTCCTTTTTCTTCTTATTTCTGTAGATTTAATCTAATGTAGGAACCCGGACAATGCCGAAGTTGAGAACCTAAGCAGTTGTTTCAACTATTCTAACACCTATATATATCAAGACTTGATCGGACATCATGAACCGGCCTCTCCTACGCGTACGAGCGGAGAACCAAAATGCTTTGATATTGCAAAGGAGCTGAATATAACAGAAGGTTGATGACAAACAACCCCCCCCCGGTCTTTTCTAGAACGTGATTTTCAGCCTCTGTCCTCGCGGAATTTAACGGGTTGTTCACTGTATCGAATAGGAAGGGAAATGTCTCGAAAATGTCGTGCATGACGACTTTGTCTTTTTGTATGGGCCGCTTCGTCGTCTCACCTCCTTGTTAGGACAGCAGCAACACACCCACCCTTGTTTGACCTGACTGTGGCGATTTGTTGCTGCATCTCTCTGGATCGTACATACATCCATCCCTCTACCCCTGTTTGCCTTGGGATTGTTTCTTTGTCTGGGGAAACTGGCGTGTGTGGTTGTAATCTTTCCGAAGAGGCAAGCAAACCCCCTGAACCGCCCGCCCCCTTTTTGTTTTTTGTTCTTTTCTAGTTGTAGCCGCCGGGGTTTGAAAAGCCTCATGTTATTTTAGGTCAGATCTAACTTTTCTTCTAGTCTAGTATCTATCGGCCTTGAAGAATTACAAGGTTTTATTCCTTTATTGTCTAGCATGCACTCGATTCTTGCTATGCGGTTGCTAGGTACTTGTACCACGTAGGATGAGTTGGCGATGTTATATGCGTTGATATTACAGACATAATAAAGACTCAATATTTCATTCGAATATTCTCTATCAGCCCTTTGGTCCGAAGAAAACCCTCGGCAAGAAGTTTTCATTTCTTCTAACACCATGTAACTCGCAATGTCTTAGACCCTGGCCATGCTTTGTACAGTACTCCCACACCATGCATGCAGCGGTGCTACAACGCACCCCAAGCTTTCTATGCAGATGGGTATGATCCTCCCCTCTCCAGAGTTGGAGCGGCTATGGCGGGTTCTGGACGGCCGGGAGAAGAAGCCGGCTGATCAGCCAGGATGTGTGAAGAAGCAGGCATGAGGAAGTGGGCAGGATGGATGATGGATGGTGGCTGGAAGTGCAGAAGGAGATGTTACATATTAGACGCTGGATCAAGCTATCTCACAGGCCAAAGATGATTTCCAATTTCTTATTGCGGGTATAAATCAGTGTTCAATCTAGTTCTTATAGTTACAGTAGGCCTAACCCATTGAATCAATCAATACATGATTGCAAATTTCAAACCCTTTTCGCCGTGTTTGTATGAGAGACCGCAAACCACCAAAACTCCTAACAAAGAAACCCGATCGGAAGAAAGTCACTACTACGACGAGACATCATCGGCAGCCTCCTCGACGTAGGGCTTCTTGTATGAGCCATCGTCAGACACGCTGGCAGAGTCACCATTTCTGTCCCAGACGGAACTGGCAGCCGTGTGTGAGCCGCTGCTATTGGCGTTTCCGGCAAGTTTCTTAGCAGCTGAAAAGACGGAAAAGTCGGTGGTGAAGCTAGCCGCAACGCTGTTGCCGTCTGCGTCATCTCTATTGTCCTTGTCGTTGTTGGCGTGGGCGTGGGCGTGGGCGTGGGCGTGGGCATTTGTCGTCATGTCGTCGTTCTTGACGTTAGCTCGGTTGGTGAAGGAGATGCTCTGCATGGCCTCGGCGATCTTTTCAAGCTTGGCCGTGTCCGACATCTGAGATGTTCTAGAATCTGCAGTAGCCATTGGCTTAGAAGGCGAAGGAGGTTCGGCACCGGGGTGTCTTCCTGTGGCGACAAAGTGAGCCTTTTCGGCCTCTTCCCTGGCTGTCTGCTCCTTGTGCTGCTTCATCTTCTCCTCGAGATCAGTAGGGGCATCTGGGTCTGGCACCGGCTTGGCCTCCTTCTTCTCACGACGTGTGAGCTCGATATCAAGGACTCTTGTACCCATGGCGACCTTTGATTTCAGACCGTCGTCGTCGCAGTCAAAGTAGACGGCCCAGATGCCGGGCATTTCTTCCACGGCGCAGAACCCCTCCCAGCCCTCCATCGTCATGCGACGGTCCTGCTTGGTGCAGTCAAAGGGACCGGTCAGGTGAGGCTGGGCCTGGTCGCGGACACCGTACTTCACTTCGTATGTGTTCCTGTCGACGTAGATCCAGTTGAGAAAAGGGGGGTCATCGCTGATTGTGCTGACGAGGCCTTCATATGCACTGTCGGGGTAGGGGAGGAAGTAGCCAGAGAAGGGGTATCCCTTGCTGACATTGTTCTTGCTGTCGTGGTTGTACAGTGGGTGCTCATTGGCGATGTATAGCTGGTGAGACGGGACAAGGTCAGTGGGTGGTGGTGATGAGGGGGATCAGGACAGGCAATGCGTACCTTTGAATCTTTGAGAACAACCAACTTGTTGTTGACATCGCGAGCACGAATAGAAGGCTTGACGCATGAGACAACCAAGTTACAACGACGACCACGATGCTCCTCACGCTTGGTCTTTGACTGACTCTGCCGAATAGCCTCCTGCGTACCCAACATAGCCGGGCAGATAGTGAGGGCGAGCAGCATAGGAACAGCCATAATGACTTGCTGTGGGTCGTCCTTCTGGACGGCTTCCTTGAGTCTGTCGACTTCCTCGAGCAGCTTCTGCTTGCAGAGAGTGCCAAAGAGTTGCTGGAGAGTGCTCTGTGCGGGATCTTGCGCGGTTGAAGATGAGTCCTGCTGTGGTGCGGGGGACGACATTGACGGCGGAGAAAGACAACATAAAGAGGATGACAAAGATGTCAGCGGCGACGAAGAACAGATTATTGTGAAAAGGTGATGTCGGT
>JABFEV010000154.1:0-27696 GCA_013618395.1 Fusarium domesticum | reverse complement strand
TAAAAAGACCATCAGCACGCATCAAAAAAAATCAAAACTCTACCATACAAGCATAAAGCAACACCAGCAATAAAATAGTCGTGTTCATCTTCCTCCTCAAACACCGCCGCCCCCCCCCCCTCCAAAGCCCTGCACGTGCAAGTGGACCATCTCTATCCCCTTGATTCCCTTTCCATCCCCCATCTCCAACATCAACTATACACCCCTAACCCAAAACCTCCCCAAAATTCCAAAACAATGACGACCAGGCGCATCATCTCTACGGAAAAGACCATCCTCGACCAAGATGACCATGTCCAGGAAAAGTCCGACACGGCCCCTGCTGTTCCCGGGTAAGTTCTTCTCGCTCCTCGCTGGCCTTGCCATAGATTGAAGACAGCTAACTTGATATCCCTTTCTCCCCGTTATACAGAGATGTTATTTTCAAACTCCTTGCTTTCACCTTTGCCATGATTGTCTTCCCTATTGGTTCCTACTTCCTGACCGTCAACACAGTCTTTAAAGGTATGCACGCCCTTCCTCCCGTTGTCGTCATAAATAAAACATCCGTCTAACAGCAAACAGGCAACTCATCTTATGCCGGTGGTCTGGCAGCTTTAATGGCCAACGTTGTCCTGATCTCGTATGTTGTCGTGGCCATGAAGGAGGATCAGTCTGAGCAGCTGAACAAGGGCAAGCCGGAGAGCAAAAAAGATCTATAGAATGACAATGTCAAGTCATTGAGTCTCACCATGTACTATTTCTACCAATGCATTCTCATGTCAGTCATCATACATTTACATCTCAGCACACCCCAAAATAAGTAACATATAAGAGTCATCTCTTGTTGCTGTCAACTCATCTCCATCGTCGTGTCCTGGTGGCGAACAAGTCCGATAGATATCTACAGCCACGTGCATATGCTATATGTAAACTTCCTGAGTTGAGGAACGATTAGGCATGTCTTGATCGAGCAGATCCGTCATCTGCTACACCCTGGTGGCGTATCCACCACCTCCATGAACAAAAAGGTCAATCCACCAACGCTGCGTACAGTTTATCGTGTGCAATGTACTATCCCGGCATCATCATCAAGTGCTTTCGTGTCTCGAAACGCTTGGTTGAGTATAGCCCCGCACTCAACTTCCAAACATAAATTGCATGGACCAATTGTCATGACACTCTGGCCCTGCCTTCTCTTCCTGCGAAAACCGCCGTGCAGAAACCTTCATCTCTTCTAAACCAGATAAATCGCCAAAGTTGCCAGGCACTATCGCGTAATAGTGTCCCGGTGAAGATTAGAGGAACGGGTGAGGAACGGGTATTGACAAAGAAAAAGAGGTTGCTTGAGAATGCAGAGCATTCTCCGTTTTGAATGGCACCAAGGCCAAGTATTACGCAGTTTACGCATTCTTGCTAAATCGTCGAGAGAACCAGCTCTTACGCTTTTCCGCCGCCTCGGTTGGCTGTGTCTGTTGCGTCTGATGAGACTGCTGAGTTGATGTGCGTCTCAGCAGCGTGTTCTTCTGCCTAAGAGGAGCTACCTGTGCTGCCGTCGGAGGTGCTTGTGGTGGCTGAGACGCAGGCTGAGTCTGCACCGGTCCTCCGTAGTTATCGGCGCCGGGAGCCAAGGGTCGGCGCTGCTGGGACTGCTGAGGGTAACTTGGCCCAGGGCCGTATTCGTTGATAGGTTCGTGACGCTTAGCCGGCATCGTCCGATCGATTGAGCTGTTGTCACTGCTTGTAGGGTCTGTCTGGTATCCTGCCTGCTCCGAGTTGCCGCTGCCAGCAGCAGAGGTCACAGTCTCGTAGGAGCGATCCTTGTGCGGCTGCGGATAGATGTGCTGGTTACGGCCCTGACCCTGAAACTGCGAATCCGTCTGCATACGAGTCATCCTTTGCCGACTAGGCCCCGAACCGTAACTGTTGTTGTAAGCTTGGCCATCAAACTGATTGCCTCGTGGTCCCATATCGAACTGGGCCGTGTCTGGGCGCAGTGATATAGGTCGGTTGTTGTAGTAGGCGTCGTTGGCGTAGCGCGGTTGGCCACCTAATATTTCGTATAAGTGTTGTGCTTAATCCTTTTTCAGACAGTCCGGCTTACCTGTGAATGAACTATTCCGCCGGTTCCAGTTGGCAACGTGATCCGTTTCTACAAAGGTTAGCAGAGTGTTTTGAACATCAGGCCGGCGAGCTTACCACTTCGAATGAGCGACTTGCGCGAGTAACCACCGTCGATCGCCGCCTCAAAGCTTCGGATTGTGTCGAGTGGGCGTTCCCATCTGTTACGGGTCGGATTCGACAAGTCGGGTTCGCCTAGTCGAGTGTTAGTGATAGTACAAAGTGGATCGACCGAAATAACGAACCGATGGCGTTGCCTGTAAGATCTTTGTGCTGCATGGATCTGAGAGGAGCCCATGATGACTCGGCCTGCATGGCTGCGACCATTGCTGTTGTCGATGTTAGCCGTCGGCGTCCCGTAATGTAGAATCAACAAGTGGCTCGACATACAGGGTTCTGCTTCACTCATGGCAAGAGTAGGGTCGGCTTTGCTGTGCAGTCGCTTGGATTCCTTTTCGGCGTGAGTCTCGTGAAGGTCTTTGCTCCCAGAGCTCTTGTGCGATTTTTGAGAGTGAAAGCTAAAGGTTCGCGAATGGCTCGAAGGAACCTGGGATGGCCGACGTTGGTGACTCGGCGGAGACGGGGCAAGCTGCTGTTGAGGGTACTGTTGCTGTTTCTGTGGCTGCTGCTGCTGCTGCTGCTGCTGCTGAGGATACTGCTGTTGAGGATATTGCTGCTGCTGATACTGCTGGTGTTGTTGATACTGCTGCGAGTAACCAGACGGCGGTGGGTATTGGTGATACTGTTCTGCGGAGGTCGCCATGATTGCGGCTTAGGGGGAGCAGCTGTTTTATTGATTGATCGGCGCTGTCGATGGATCGTGGGATGGCCCTTGCGCAGGAGCCCAGGGTCTCAGAGTGATAGAGCGAAGTGGAGCGTCGTAGGCAATCGAGCGATGGGATGGAGATTGTGGACCACGGCGTTGCAAGGAGACAGGGACTCGATGAGTGGGCGTGTCTGATGCCGGGAAGTAAATGACCAGCAAGGAAAATGGAGGGAATTATCGTGGAACCTGGAAGGATGGATATTTCGCAGGGTGGAGAATGTGTGGTTTTAGGTGAATCGTTGGCGTATGAAGAGTTCGGGTCGTAGGTATAAAGGTCAATTGAAGATGGCTGGGGCTTGTGAAAGTGGCAGAAGTGGGCTGCTTCTAGTGGAGTCGGGTGTGTGTCTCTTGGATGCTAGGGGTGCCTCTCGGGGTTCAAGGTAGAGAGGGAAGGAACCTTGTGGTGGGCGGAAGAGTGGGGCAGTGGGCAGGCACCATGCGGCGATGCGCCAAGGACTCTTTGTCAATTAAAAGTACCTGGTGGGTACTTTGGGAGTGATACTGTGGCTTGGAACAACGCAGAGATTGACCTGGAGGACAAGACAGGTACTCTGGAGAGTGGAGATTTTTTTTTAAGTCTTGTCGTAATGGTCTGCGGCAGTGTGAGCAACCAGACGATAACTGAATGCGGATGATTAAGAAAAGAGTGGTCGAGTTTGTCGGTGAATTGAAGCAGCAAATGCGGTGGGATATGCAGCTCTTTTCCCCTTTTCCTCTTTTCCGACTGTTTTGATAACACAAGGTAGCTGATGCGTTCAGCGTTCAGCTTCCAGCGTCCCAGCGTCGTACGTTGCCGCTGTGTACCAGTGCTGGTTCCGATGGTTAAAGCAGGAAAAGGGTTTTCGCCAATAAATCAATAGACAGGGTGTAGAACTGGGTGCAGCCGAAGCGGGTGGAGATAGTCTTGGGTTTTGTTGTGCAACTTTGTTCCTAGGGGATGTTGCGTCTCCTCGTTGGCCAGGTTTTCCCCAGCGTTTCCAGTCTTTTCGTCTCCTCGTCGTCTCTGGGCAAGGCTTTTGGATGTGTTGTTAGGAGTTCGATGTTTAATTCCCCTTCCTCTTCTATTCCCTGGTGGACCGGTTTTGTTTTTGGCGACTGGAGCTGCCCAAAGTGCTCGCGTCAGACCCAATCGAATTTTCTTTTGGCGCTCTCGGAGTCGTCCTGGTTGACGTCACTATTGACAACTAAGACCTCTTCGGTTTGGGGCGTCTAGCCAGTGCAACTAATATCAGGGGAGTATTGGCGCCGTGCTACCACTTTAACAGCGTATTGTAGTTGTTTCGAGTAGCTCAAGCACTGATCCGTTGCGGAGTCGATATCGATACTTGCGCGCGCACAGGGACTTTCCAAGCTGCCAAGGCCTCCTCGTGGGTGTCGAGGGGCCTAGAATCCTGGACGGGCCGTTTCGTTGTCGGGTTGCTGAGACGATGGGGCTTATTCGAGGAGACGGCTCCGGCGTGGTGTGAGATGTCGTAACTTGGAGCGTTGGGCAGAGATAGATCCGTTCAATATCGTTATCTCCAACCTTTTCTGGCGCTACGCTGTGTAGTAGAGGCGCTGATGGTGTTTCTCGAGAGTGGTTTCACAGCAATACCGAGTGGTTAGGTAGGGTATTCGTGAATTGAGACAGCGTGGATTGTATGCGAACAAGAGGATGGATGCACGGCTTATTGTGGGTTCGATCGGATATCCTTTTACGCGCGATGGGTGTCTGTAGAGAGACGAACGTGCGTGAGGATGTGAATGAAGACGAGGTTTCGTTGGTATTGATGCTGGGTCAGACTGAACAGACTGATATTTGAAAAAGGAAAGGAGAAACCAAAAACGAGAGACAATACAATCGAACAGACGTGGGGTTTCAACTCTTGAACAATCAAACGGGTAGGAGAGAAGAGAGCAAACGTCGGGAGAGGAATTTCAAAGGTGGGATGACTCTCAAAGGTGGGATGACTCTAAGAGGCTGTTCTTTAAATGGAAACGGCTGATACTATTGTGTTCTGTTACAACTACGTGCCTTCCTCGGGGTTCGTTTTATTTTTTTTGGTTACCCTCGTGGCTTCGGCACATCATGACCCAAACAAGCCCGCTTCCAGCTACCACAAGTCCCAGAGACTCATACAACTAACTACACAGCCCACTATTAGAGGCAATGGGATCAACGGGATCACTGATCAAATACAGGGGTGGATTGGACAAGAGTGGTCAAAAGTTTACTGAGTGTTACTTTGTGGTATGGAACCCCCCTTCCAGGAGGCAAAGGCATGCGCGGACATGGCACACGAAAGACAACATTACTGCTGCTACTACAGCCGACGTCTCAGCCTACCTAGGGAAAAGCTTCCAGAGAGAGAGATTGGTTGATGAAAAATTGGAGACGATGAGAACTAAGTAAAAGGGCTTAGGAAGTCAATTGCGATGGGGTGTGGCGAGACAGGGACAGATGGGAGACGAGGCAAGAAAAGAGGCCAAATGGGAATATCGAGATGGCAAATACGCACCACAACCTAGGTATTCGACACCATGACGCGTCGTCTTGTTCGTCTCCGCTACTGCAGTGACAGCTAGGTATGATCCTTTAATTATTTGTTTATTTATTTGTGCTTACAACTAACTACAGGTTACGAGTTAAGCATGTATATACAGCGGCAGCTTCTTCTTCTTCCCCCACCACCAACTGGGCAAACACAACCTTGAGGGATGAATGGCCAAAACCTTAAAAGTCAAAGCAGGATTCTCATTGAAGCACATCGAGTTTTTGAAACGTAGAGATGCTTATTGATATCATCATCGATGGATGGGGGAGAAAGGTATGCATATCAAAAGAAGTACACAACCTGGAAACAATAGCTATGGGGACTTTGGGGCACAGCAAAACTTTGCTAATACAGAATCTCACCTACAACTCACGAGGAAAAACGTGATGAGAAGAGAGAGAGAGAGAGAGAGAGAGAGAGAGAAAAGGACCATTGCCAAGGAGACACTTCAGGTTTTCAGGAGTGCCACGTCCACGTTCACATCCCATCTACATCCATACCTACATATGCACAACCTAGTTGTAGGTAGGTCGTAGCGGTACTAATGGTGTGTTGTTGATGCTGGATGATACTGGGGCCCTCCCCCATCTACCATGTCGACACGTACCCATCCATACCCGTACATGGCATTTCAGCTGCTCTGGGCCTTGAGGCTAATCACTCACATCATCATGTTGACGTCGTTTTTTTCTTCTTCTCTTTCATTTTCCCTATGCTTGTTTCGCTTCATCAACCGTTCTAACTAGGTAGGGCCTCTCCAACTAGGCTGAAAGGGCCCTTTTGCTCGTGTTGAGTCGACTCCCCCCTCCCCCTCCCCACCCCAACACACACCATCTTTTTATGCTGCCACCACAGGCGAGAGAACTAGAGAGAGGATGGAGGAGGTATTGCAACGCGCGTATAAAAGCTACGTTTAGCTCAAAGATAGCCAGGGCCATGACCAACTAATTGATAAAGCTATTGTTTGAATCTCGATTTCGTCTCTTTTCCTCCATCGGCCCTTTCCCTCTTCTCCCCCGCCTCTTTGTATTGACTGACTTGATGATAGAAGAGGTTGGTATGAATATTCTATATTTATCTATATATAATAATTTGTAGAGTGTTATTACTCGTCTCAGTCAAGTTGCTTCTCCATGAGCTTGATAAAAACTCCATTAAACAAGGTAATAAGGTCTTTTAAAGGATGCCTAGTTTCTTGGCTATGGCTCCATCCAAGTTTCCAAACAACTTTACTAGTTGTATAATCTTTTGAACAAGAACAAAACGCTCTCAATTATAAATTGAGTAACCCTCATCCCACCCGTTTTCGAACGGAGCTTTCCATACTTTGTCATCATGTAAAATCGAATCAAGCTTACTCTTCAGCACTGGAGATGGGTGGGTGGCTGTCTAGATCAACCATAATGTGAGATTTATTATGCATGGCAAAAAAGGATCAAAAAAAAAAAAAAAAAACAAGGCTTTTGATCTGATCTGATCTGCAAGGATAGACAATTAACTCGTCTAACTACAACTACAACTAGGTAGTCATCTTTTTGCTTATGAATTGGAAGCTTCCGTCCTTTCCACACCCTTCAACACCAACACAAGAGGGGGTGCCCTACGCAAGCGGAAGCCAACAAAAAGATCTTCACTCGTATTGCCCTGTTGTTCTCTCCCTTGTTTCTCCATCTTTCCCCCCGTTTCTGCCGTACCATGTCATGATGAAGGGATACCAGAACACCATGGCATTGGATTTCTTGATGATACCACAACAGGAAGACGCCGGCAACCCTTCCTTACCGCATAACTAGCCCATGTCCGATCCCCCAACCACCAAGAGGAGTGACCGCCCCTGGGGCCCCCATGCAACCTACAACTACTTGTGCAACTACAAGGTTTCCAAGTTCTCCTCTCGCTGCGTCGTTGAGGCCTCAATCACCCGGGTCTTCCGGCTACCTTGCTTTGCCTTGCATTGTCACTTTGTGAGAACCAACGACTTTTCTTTTCTTTTTTTCTCTGTATCTTACAACTACTTTCTGCTTGTTTCTGCAATGGTTCAAGATTGTGATGGCCACGCAGTCAAGTCAATACGAGAATTGTCCGTTAGCTATTCCGTAACGGCTGTTGGACAACCAGATGACTCATTGAAGGGAGGATCAAGAATATACTACACATTAACAACGAAGGCGGACTATCTCTTGCCTTTCCTAAGCTTGAGAAACATATTCTTTATCTGATAAACATCACTCTTTGGGTCTTGGCTTTTCCCATCCCAACAAGTGACCGAATTTCTGCGTTTCCTCCATTTGGACCAGGATGCTGCTGACTTCTTATCATCCTCTAGGTACCTTTAGTGATTCATTCTTCTCGCATACTTATTGAAACAACCGCACTTGTTGAAACTATCTGCTGCAACAATTCTAGTGATGTATCATGCCAAACTCGCCGATTACCGACCGTGCCACTGCTGACTTGTCTCTACCAGATACTCCAGACAGCCTCCCTCTTGACTTGAGCACAACAAGTATCGACATACCAGGGCCGAGGAGCACATTTCGAGGTTACCAACTGAAAACACCAAATGTCTTGAATCATAATCGGGGGAGAGCCGAGGCATGTGTATTTCATCTTCAAGGTTCGATGTGCCCATCTTCAACTTCCTGCTGTTGGTATTTACCGAAAAGGCAAAATGATATATCGAGCTTTCAACCTACATCCAATGAACTGGCCCCGAGCAATGTTCAGAACATATCAAAGAATGATAATACGGTTCTGCAAGACGGTTGTATTGAGGTCCTCATGTGCGTACTGACAGTATCAGCAGACCTGTCCTGGTACGACTGCTTTACCCGTTTCGACTAGACAAGTCTCGGTTCGTACATCAATCGTCCTACACGTCTCGGTATATACGACAGTTGTTTGCAAGTTGCCACATGTTACTGTCACCCCAAGCGCTGCGGTTCTAGAAGGTCATTCACCACCTCTTCATATGCTGCTACCCTTCCGGAGACTCCGACACTTTGAAGAGGATTTGTCATCGCACAATAAACAGGAGCAATCACCTCGACGACCACGCCACACATGGCGATTGGATGCCTCGCCGTGCCACCTAGATCGGCCACGATACATCCGCTCATCTAGGACACCCTGCTCCAAGAGAGCGAAACCACCACAAAAAGGAACCATGATGGCAAAAATAGAATCTGATGAGACTGGGATTCGAACCCAGGAGGATTGCTCCACCAGGAATGGGTTGTTAAGGTTGACCTTAACCTGGCGCCATAACCAACTCGGCCATCTCACCAATGATCTTGCTTGAAGCTTTCCGCATCACAACCAGACTATCACCACATCGTGAACGCTGCGATGAGCTTTGTTTTTGTGAAGACGGAAGTCGCACACGAAAGGGAATTCACTCAAAACGTCATGCTTTAAGTCACAAATTGCATTGTTGATGTTGGGAGCGATCATGCGCTTTGCCTCTTAAGGATGGGATACTAGAATCAGTATAGTACAACAAATGCCTGTTTGTTTGAGCAATGTCATACGCACACGATTAGAGGCGAAAACCATGGGAGGACCCTATCACATGTGATTAAATCATGAGATCACCCATTATCACACAAAGAATGGTTGAATGATAGGTTTGAGTTCTACGTCCATCATAAGCAAGAGTACGAGGCCATGATACAGTGACCGAGACCAGGCAAAAGAGGCAGCCCAGTACGGCGGATCTACAAGAACAGACAACTGGACAATCACATGAGTGATGGTTGCTGTGGCAGTGGTCGTTGCAAAACAATAAAGACAGATTCATTAGGACGCCGCCGACTTAAAAAAAAATTCCGACCACATCAGTTAAGAATAATCATCACAATCCAGCTCACAGAAACACTTTTTTCTTGTTCTTGTTGTTTCGATTTTTGCTGCCGTCATGAAAAAAACAAGGCCCTTGGCCTAGCATTCATCGAATGAATCGCGTTGTTGTAACCCTATCCCCCCTTCCCAAATTTCACCGGTCGTCGAAAAGACGTATTAGAGAAAGAACAAAAACAGAAAGAGAAAAGAAAAGCCCCGATGATGTTCCCTTTACAACGGAATAAAAAACTTGACAAAATCCACATGATATTCCCATCGCTGGTTCCCCCGTGTGAATTTCATAAGCTCCATGTTTCCGAGAAAGAGAGATCCGAGTTGTGCACCTTTCTTCCATACTTCATTCATTGTCCATTTCCTCTTTTTTGGTCTTGCCGAACCGGGGTTTGTCTTTATCTCTCTTGTGTTGGGGGCCGAAAAGGGAAGAAAAGATAAGGGAAACAAAACAAGTTGATGTCAAAAGGAACGATGATTGCTCAGGCGAATTTCCGAGCCCGTTTCGGGGGGGTGTTGGGATTTGACGTCTTTTTTGAATTCAATGCCTCAAAGCAGGGCAGTATTGCTTCATCCTTGCCTCGACCAATGCAGCCAAATGAGAACCGCCCCCACTACCAACTCCAGCCCAAGCCCTTTTTTTATATCGAAGAGGGGTACAGCATGACACGAACGGAGGCACCGAAAGACTTGGTGGGGAGGGGAGAGGTGAACTTGGCGCGGACGACGCCAGAGTTGCCTGTTGATAAACATTGTTAGCCAGGTCGTTCTTTGCGAGGGTTGCGTTCTCGTCCTGAGGGGAGAATGGGTGATATTTACCGTGCGGCCGGGTGACCTTGCCCCAGATGACGCGGATCTTGGTTCCACGGATCTCCTTCTGGGCGCGGTAGACGAAAGCGACCTTCTTGCCGAGGTAGAAGCTGCGATGCCACGGGTCAGTATATGAAGGACCACAATTCTAATATTTCCCATGCTCAAGAGTGAAAACATACTTGGCGGCGTCGGTGTTGTCAACACCCTCGATCTTGACCAGGCTGGTGGCAGGGCGAGTGGTGTGGCGAGAGCGCTGGTAGCTCAAGTGACGTCCCCTATAGTCATTCATCGTCAGCCCAAGATCCTTCACAAACGTCCATGTCGCTTCCGCCGTTGCGTAGGCTCGGGTTGCCAAAAAAGATTTCGAGATCGGATTATGAGACGTTTCGTTCTCTATCGGCAGACCGAGCGGTGGATATGTTGGATTAACTCACTTGACGTATACTGTAAGGGCAGAAGCGTTAGCGAATTTTGTCCCAAAATATTGTGCACCCATCGCCAAAATTCCCCCGAGGGGTTTCGAGGATCGGCTCGAGAATTGGCGGGACGAAATCGAGAGGGAACTCACATCTGTGACCGGCTTCCGAAGGCATCGTGACTGTAATTTTTGGCCTGCGCCCTCTCAAACAACCTGTGGGTTAGTAGTGAGAGTCTTGGGGAATTGTCTTAACAAAAAGACCGTTCCTTATGCTTATTGCGCGTCGTTGGTGATGTCGGGCTCAGGTTGAGTGGATGCGAACATGGTGTGCGCTATCCCTAGCCCGAATGCAAAATGCCCTTGGGTCACGTGGGGCCTTAGGGCTCTTAATTTTGTCAGCCTCTTCTGGTTTTCAAGGAAGTGGGATCAGCCACGGCTTATCGATTCGCTCAGTGCTCACTAGCCACACTAGTGCTGGCAGCCACAACCCCAAGGTGCCCCCACATCAACCTCACCGTCTTGCACGGGTCAACTCCGGGAGCTGATGTTTTTGGCTGTCGCGCAGAGTGGAGTTTGAGATGGATGTTCAATTCAGCTTGTGGTGTTTTGGATAAATTCTGTTCGCAAGGTAATTGCACCGAGGGTGTAACTATTGAATCATGGTGAGGTGTCATGAAACTTGCCTTCCGACTTTCAGAATTTGCTGTTTGCTAGAGAACAAGCCAGGTATGGCAATTATTTCACTGCAAAGCAATCATGCATTTGTTGTTCCTACGTGACCCAATTATGGTGCAATTGTGAGTATCGTATCGTGTAAACCGCAAGCAATGCACTACAACATCCAGTGATCTCATTGAACCGCATCGACTTGACAAAGAAAATCAAGTACTGTGGAGATGCTTAATTCAAAATATCCCATGAGAACAAATTACCGCAGCATAATGAATCCTGGATAGTAGGCCGATAATGTTGAACCGTGGGACTAAGTAATGACTTTCTCTCCCGCCCCAATAGTTTCATCAAGCCGACACCGGGGCAGAAGGGGGTTGGTGCGGATACGTGACGGTATATCCATTTCTGGAAAGTCGGACATCAAAACCCGAACGATTGGTTAATTCCTTCGCTTTTCCGAACAAGGTCCAAGATTTGGGCGGATAGCTCTTCTTATGCGTCTTTCTCATAACCAAGAGTCATGTACCGGGCAAGGATCAGGATCATGGCAAGACGTTGGGGTTTGTTGGGAGCTTCAACACCATTGACGCGGCGTAGGAACCAGGGCCATGGTGGGCCTTGGAACAACGCTTCCAAAGACCCCTCAGACCCTGTAAGGCACCAGAACAGACCGCGGTTGGGCCGTAGGAGAAGTTGCTTGAGCAAATGCAGATTTGTCAACCATAGGCAGAACGTAGATAACGTTAACTCGTTGCTTGATTGTCAAATGAGCGAATCTGAGGACTGTTCGGACATGCAATGCAGATGCAGCAACACTAGCTGCGGCAGAATGATAACACTTACAGACAGAGCAGATGGAATCTGTTTCGATCTTGAAAGATTCTTGAGACGTTTTGGACCAGGGGAGTCAAACGTTTACAACTACACGTTCCAGAATCAATCCTTTGAATCAACGGGGCAAAGTCCGGCATCAACGGCGACAAGGCCGGTAGAACAAAAAGCATAAGTAGGTGAGTGTCAGGCTGTCGAGGCTCGACAGTCAATGCGACCCCAGTGCGACTTGAGGTGGATCAGGACTGTCCCTTGTTGAGATGCGATTCGATGCGACTGGACATACGGTAGGGTACCTCGCCAACTCTCCAGAGTTTGGGACCGCCACCGTGACGCTCTAACCCTCGTCCGCCGAAACCTGCACTCGGTGAGGCATCGATATCCGGATTCTTCGGGGCTTACAAAGAAAGTCTGCTTGTTGCCGCTACGTCCGATTGCTGATGGACCTGCTTCGTCATGCTCACGATACCACACAACATGAGCCAGCTTGCTAGCCATAAAAGCAAAACAACGTGCCTAACTGAGAATCGGATCCGATCAATTGCTGGATAGGTAGAAGGTTGGTTTTCGTCTCAACTAGAACAGGTGAACAGACACCACTCAACGACCCCCATGATAGTTGCAGAGTATGCGCGCTCTTAGGGTGCCATGAACTAACGTTAATCCCCTCATAAAAAGGCGGACATGGTGCCGTGTAATTCTCCGTTCACCGTAAGAACCAGAAGAGGCCAAGAGCAGGTCGCCGAGGGCGGAGGGCGGAGGGCGGTCTCTATCCCTCTCAAAAAAAAAATATATATAAAAAAAAATCAATCTGACATGGGATGAAATGAACTGTCCCTTGTCTCGATTTTGGGGGAACATTTTGGAGCAGCTCTCTTAGCTGAAAGAGAATGGGGGAGACCCTTTCCTGCCGCCGCATGTAGCGAGGTAGGTAAGCTGGCGGCGTCCATCTAAATGGGCGAGTTTAGGCAATGTGGGGGGGTTTCCCCAGTGAATGATGAATAACGGATGGACGAATTGGTGGAAGAATGCCAGTCAGAGCCACTGAAAGGTGAAAAACAGAAGGAGGGAAAAAAACAGAAACCAGGGCGGTTTGGGCGGGCAAGGTGTCCACCCACGGTGTGTCCCCAATTGGCACCCCACCTCAAACTGCATCATAGCCCCGTCGCTCGCCGCTCGCGCAGCCTATCCAGGGATTAGCTCCCCCGTTCTCTACCTCCTGCTTGGACCTCATAAAACCTTCCAGGCCTGCTGCCCGCAATACTCAGCGTCACCTCTTCCCCTCTGAATCCCTTTCTGGTCCTCTTCTCTTGAGTTTCTCAATTCCCTAAACTGTTCGTCTGTCGTCCTATCAAGGTCGATTCCACCCTCATCTCCTCCTTTTCCACCCTCGAAACTCTTCCAAAGCTCGTCGCTTTCAATCATCATCATGGACTCGTGAGTGCCATCTCCAAAAACCCCCACCATGCTTGAGCTCTGATGCTCCCTTGCTCAACGTTGGTGACGCAAAGGAGACTGCAATTCAAGCATGCGCGCGCGCAGAGTGTTCTTTCTCGAGATTTATTGTTACTGACTAGGCGTATCTCAATAGCACCATGGAGCTTAAGCAGAACACGACTATCATCGTGCTCGGCGCTTCTGGCGATCTCGCCAAAAAGAAGACGGTGGGGAGCTTTCGAAATCCTTCTTCTATGCTGCATTGCGCTAACATTTTTGTTCCTGATGATAGTACCCTGCGCTTTTTGGCCTCGTGAGTTTTAGTCCTTTGACGCCCCAACAGCTTGTCGCTAACCATTCTCCAGTACCGAAACCAGTTTCTCCCCAAGGATGCCAAGATCGTCGGATATGCCCGCACCAAGATGGAGCGTGACGACTACCTGAAGCGCATCAAGTCCTACATGAAGACCCCTACAAAGGAGTCTGAGCAACAGCTTGAGGAGTTTTGCGAACTTTGCACCTACATTTCTGGACAGTACGACAAGGATGAGTCTTTCCAGGTGCTTGAGAAGCACCTCCAGGAGCTTGAGAAGGATCGCTCTGAGACCCATCGACTCTTCTACATGGCACTGCCCCCCAGTGTCTTCACCATCGTCTCACAGCATCTCAAAAAGAACTGCTATCCCAAGAACGGCATTGCCCGTGTTGTTGTGCGTCCTCGCTCCCTGCCTTCCGCCTCATGCTAGCTTGCAGCTTATTGACAAACCACACAGGTCGAGAAGCCTTTCGGCAAGGACCTTGCTAGCTCTCGTGAGCTGCAAAAGTCGCTCGAGCCTGATTGGAACGAGCAGGAACTTTTCCGAATCGATCACTACCTTGGCAAGGAGATGGTCAAGAACATCTTGATTCTCCGATTTGGTAACTCTTTCCTGGGAGCCACCTGGAATCGTCACCACATCGACAACGTTCAAATCACCTTCAAGGAGCCTTTTGGTACCGAGGGTCGTGGAGGCTACTTTGATGAGTTCGGTATCGTCCGAGATGTCATGCAGAACCATCTTCTCCAGGTCCTTACCTTGTTGGCCATGGAACGACCTATTTCATTCAACGCTGAGGACATCCGTGACGAAAAGGTCCGCGTCCTCCGAGCCATTTCCGCCATTGAGCCCAAGAACGTCATCATCGGCCAATATGGCAAGTCGCTCGACGGCAGCAAGCCCGCCTACCGCGAGGACGACACCGTCCCTAAGGACTCTCGATGCCCAACCTTCTGTGCCCTCGTAGCTTACATCAAGAATGAGCGATGGGATGGCGTCCCCTTCATCATGAAGGCTGGAAAGGCCCTCAACGAGCAAAAGACCGAGATCCGAATCCAGTTCAAGGACGTTACATCAGGTATCTTTAAGGACATTCCCCGAAACGAACTTGTCATGCGTATCCAGCCCAACGAGAGTGTCTACATCAAGATGAACTCCAAGCTTCCTGGTCTGAGCATGCAGACCGTTGTCACCGAACTCGACTTGACCTACCGACGACGATTCTCCGACCTCAAGATTCCTGAGGCGTATGAGTCCCTGGTCCTGGATTGCCTCAAGGGCGACCAGTCCAACTTTGTCCGTGATGATGAGCTCGATGCCAGCTGGCGCATCTTCACACCCCTCCTCCACTATCTGGACGACAACAAGGAGATCATCCCTATGGAATACCCCTATGGTAAGTTGTGCCGTCATTTCTGCCAATGAACCCATAACTAAGAAGCTATTAGGATCTCGTGGCCCTGCCGTTCTGGACGACTTCACTGCCTCGTACGGCTACAAGTTCAGCGACGCTGCTGGCTACCAGTGGCCCACAACCAGCGCCACGGCGGGTGCTGGTGCCCCCAACAAGTTGTAAGTGATGGAGCTATACGGGTGTAAGATTGACCCGGGACAGTTCTCTGCAAGGCAGTCGACTAACTCTCGATAGTTAATTTTCCACCGTTTTGACCACGAAATACGATCGACATCGAGCTATGATATTTGGTGCCTGAATGAGGCAAGGTATAACCAATGGATGACCTGTGATGAAAACAAGAACAAGCAAGGAAGGGGTTTCGGCGACATGTTTGGCAAATGCTTTTGGGGCTTATTAGATGTGTCTCATGCCGCGTCGCTCGTGCCTCTGAGGTAGAGCAAGAATATGTAAAGCCTCGCTCGAGGAACTATAATGCAAATAGGCCGGTTCCTAAAATATTTCTGTGGATGTATGGATGAAAAGAAATGTTGATGGTCTTGTTTCTCACGATCTGTTGACTTGCTCTTGATGGCTCGCTCATGACGTTGCTTGATCCCGGGCGCCACATCCGTCACAGGAATGGGTAGGGCTCCAAAGGGTTGTTGTAAAAGAGTTGCTGACATAATCGGTGCAGCAGTGGTGCAAGGCGTGGGGGCAAGTTGTGCATGGCTTGTGCACGCTCTCACATGACCGGGCTGTTTCTCCAGCGTTGTATCTCTGGCTCTGTACCAGGCAAAATTGGAGTGGCTGCCCTGCACATCAAGATCATACAGCATTATACCCTCTTTTCATCAACTACGTGCGATCGTGTCGCTTGTCCCTCGATCATCCTCTCGTTAACAACTTCAGAGGTTGTCGCGAGGACCTGAACAAATACACATCTTTCTTTCGAGCTTCTCAGTCACGTCTCGCCGCCCTCGGTCCGGCATAGGCTTCATTTCCAATTTCTTCAACAACACGCGAACTCTCTTCCCACGACAACAAGCCCTATGACGACCACGGCATACGCATAGACTTAGCTGCTCTTCCTAGATTGATACAACTCTATTCTGCGCTCTAGGTGACGGCTCCGAACAGGCGACCCTGACCTGTCATGCAGCGACGGACGTGTCGATAGAAATTTCCCTGCCTCCATGATAATCGAACGCAATAGATAACACGACGAACGACGTGCGCTTCGATACCAGGGGACGCTGAGGTCCAACCAGTTCGTCTTTAGGCGTTTCTGGACCGCGGACGGAACTGGATGCCGGGCGCCATCAACATGGAGAACGGCGGCCAGAATGGCGCGCGCACCGACCACGACAGAGATTCCAAGCTTAACGGGTTGAATGGCGCAGGCGCTGTTAAACATGAGAATGTCGCGGAAAAGGGAGCGGCCGCACCGGCCGGTCTCAAGACTGGCGGTGCGGTTAATGGAGACGGCCCCGAGACGAATGGTACACAATCACAACAGTCTTCCGAGCAACAGGCAATCGAACGACAAGATCGAATGAACGATCTCCCTGAAGAGATAACCCACATCACTCAGGGCTTCGTTCCCCTTTCACTCTTCCTCACACGACTCGCTCAAACGACACATAATGCCCTTCAGGAAAAGGTTGTGGAAATGGCCAAGATGCCAGTACCTGCCAATGCCCTGAACGGAAACTCTTCAATACCAAACGCCTCGGTCGACGATAGCTCAAATGAAAATCTTAGAAAGAAGGCTGCATTGTTGGCGTTTGCCCAGAACGAGCACACGAAATGGGTCAAAGCACTGGTTATCACGGAATGGAGCAGGAAATCCGAGCTGGTCAGCAAACTGATTGATCTCAAGTTTCACATCGATCAGCAGCGAATGAAGTTTGAGACGGGACTGGACAATATCTTGAACGTCAAAAGAGATTTAACATTTGCTCGCATGCCTAGTCCTGATTTGAAGACGGCCCTTCAAGTCTTGTCAACAGGAAAAGCAGCTTGGATGCCTGATGTATGTGCTTGGGCGATTTCAAAACAAGACTTACAGCTGACTCGTCCCTAGCTTCAGTATATCGAACCGCCACCCCTCACTGCTGACGAACAAGTCAAGTGGATAGATGACCTAAACACGTTATTATCTTTAAGATTAAACCTGGAGGATTTCGACAAGATACCGTATCAGTTCCGAAACTACGAGATTGACTCTGGCCGAGTCACCTTCAAGGTTCCAGGCGAATTTGAAGTTGATCTGACGATTGCGGACGAAGACTTCGAGAAGCAGTTTTGGTTTATCGATTTCCGGCTCACATTCAGCCCCGCTGCGTCAGCGGTCCCCGAGGCGCTCAAGAGCTTCCTGGAGGGCCATGTGAACGAGGTCCTGAGCAAGGACGGGCTACTAGGCTGCTACCAGTTTCTGCACGAGTTCGTCCTGACACACAAGCTGAACGAGCTCAAACGGCAAGCCCTTCTCCTGAGCAAGGGGTCCTGGACAGGTACTCTCAAGGTCGAGCACCTGAACCGAGCGTTGGCGATTCAATACTGGACGTCGCGAGCACCGCCAACGAGTCCCAAGAGCTGGGTCCTAGTGGCTGTCAACAGCGGTCGGAAGCAGAGTGGGCAAGCGGAATCCAAATCGTCAAGCTATCTCGTTGCGAAATGGTATCGGGACAACAAAGAAGTCAAAGATATTGAGATTCCCCTAGACGTCGAAGATCTGTCATCAGAAAAGCTCCTAAAGACAGTTATCGGCCACCATATCGACTATATCCTCAGCGGCATACATAGCAGGCTTCAAACAGCTCCACGGTTCCGCAACCGAGACGCTGCCATGATTCTTCGCACCATGCAGTCGGATCCCGCCGCTTCTTCCTTGACGATGCGAGTCGGCTACAACAACAGCACGTCTCTGGTCATGGAACCAACTACAGGCCTCTTTGCTGTGAAACCTCACTCAAAGTTTACGATCCAGCATGAGCACCAGCTCAACAACGGCAGGAACTCAACAGAAGACGGTGTGACGTGTTTAGAAAATGTGAGATGCGGGTTCATGGAGGATGAACTCAACAGGCGAGGAAGCACAATGGGGTGGACAGTTAAGAAGTGCCCCATTTCCAGCGAAGCACTGCGTGTCGTGGCCAAAACACGCGAATGGACCAAAACTGTATGGCTTCAAAGAAGTGGATGGGGCCCTAACTGGTTTGTCATGATACTGCTCAGTCTCGGCGGGGATGAATGGTCACTTCTCGAGGTGTAAGTTGTCATTCTGCTACCTAGTCAAATCCCTTGCTAATATGGAATTTAGTGATCCCAACGGGCCAAGCCCGGTCGTCAGACTACAAACAAAGCTACCACTCAACAAGGGCTACCCCAACTTGAATGATAGCTTCTGGGATGATCTCACCTCATTCTCCACTGGCATGATTGCTCAGTCAGTAGATATGCGAGAGCTACATCGAAACCGAATCAAGAGCAGACCGAATGAGACTAGAAACTGGGCACTCACACAGCGAGTGCGCCTCCCTCTTATTGAAATCGCCTTATCGGGCATCTTCCCGTCGATGGTGTTCGACAGCGCCGAAAAGGATGCATCGAGAGGTCAACTTGGACACGGCGCCATCAGCGACCCTGAGCTCATGTCGATTGTGCATCCGGCGACTGGCTTCAACGTCTCGACAAAACAACCGTGGGCAAACGACAGCGTTTCAATCAAGTTCAACGGAGTTGAACCTTCCCGGCAAGACACAGCGGAGGAGGACAAGGCGGCTGAAAGATTACTTGTCTGTGTGTCCGATGCCATTATCAAGGTCAGAAGACCTGCAAAATTCGCCGCTCTCAAGGGCACCGTCGATGGCGGCGTCTCATACAATTCCCTGAAGGGCGAGTTCACTCTACAAATACGCCATGAAGTTGGAGAGTCGATCCTTGGAAGCTTAAAATCAAGGATAAAGGCAGTTGACCGACTAGTCAAGTTTATGGAATCTATAGACAAGACCAAGGGCACCATCAGAAGCGAGGCAGTAACCCTCGCAGAAGTCACTTTCTCTTACGCCGGAGCGGCCCCAGGCTCGGAAAACAACGCCGACGAACAGCCCCCTCGTTGGCAAGCTGCGTTAGATTTATCAAAGGATGATATCTCTATCAGGATTCAGAAGAACAATCCCCATCTGCGAGTAGTTGATCTTATGCAGAGCTTGGTCAACAGAGACGGCGGCATCGAGGCGCTGATGGTTTGGCTCCCGGCGACTCTACCTGCTTTGGAAGCCATCCAAAAGACGGAGAGTGTGTGGGCAGGCCTTGAGGCTCAGAACAAGGGCTCCTTCAAGTTCTCCATGAATACCGTGGACTGGATGACCCTGCATTACTCAGTATCCGACGGCCAGGCCAACAATACACGGCAAGTTACACTCGAGGGGAAAATGAAGAACCGCAGAGGCGAACCATGGTGGCATATATGGCACGCCCCCAACGTCAACGACACACACGACGAGTTCGCAAGCGCCCTCAAACCAGTCTGGGAAAGCAGCGGCCCCGGTTGGACCGGCCTAGTGACGAGCGCAGCCGGAGAACCGAGTAGGGGCATCGTCGGCATTCTAACAGCCGTAGACCTCGCGTTACGACCTCTGGCCGGCACGGCTGACCCCCGAAACCAAGTCGTTATTCTCGATTAAGAATGGGATTTGTAGGAAACGAATGTGAACAGCGGCGAATAAAGGGGGATTCTTAAACTAGCGAGGGGTGGTTTATGTTGATTTTTTTTTTAAAAACAAAAATAACTTCTTATTCTTCTTTCTTCTTTGATAAGCTTAATGATACCTCCTAATGAACAGGAAACCTTTTGTTCTCATGGCATACCCCTGATGTAACTGCGACGTGCTGTGTAGTGTCATGTAACGTCCTGTGCAGCGTGGAAGCAACTCAAGCAGATACAATCTATACCGTTTATACAAAACTGCAGAACAGAGGTTGGCGAGTAATGGATAGATGCGTACCCATCTGTTTTTATTATCCAGTATTATACATTCCATCTCTACAGTTGCTTTCCCCTTTCCCTTCTCCTCTCATCGTCTTTTTGTAACCCCCATCGTACATGTACATATACACACTTTTTTGGTCTATTTGAAATGTCTCACGGGAATCTTTGAAGTGGGCACGACTGCGAAATCCTGAAGCTCTTCGAGATACTCCAGACCCGTGGCCTCGAGACCAGCAGTCGTGGCAGTCGCGGCATCGTAGCCGGCGCGCAGGGCGGCAACGGCGCCGATGCGTGTGAAGGAACCTCCGGCGACGGCGAGGCGGCCGCCAAATGATTCGCGAAGCTCTTTGTTGGCGGTACGGAGGCGTTCTTGGTGGCCGACGTGGTGCTGTGGGATGCATTCTCTGGAGAAGCCGGCGATGGCATGGCATGGTGCGTCGCGAGGGATGCCGAGATGACGCTCGAGTAGGTTTCGGGCCTGGATGATGGCTTCTTCTTCCGTGGGAGGCGTGACGCCCGGTTGGTCGTAGTAGTGTCCGCCCATGAGGACGAAGAGCTTCGTGCCGGTCGGTTCGTCCTTGCTACGGGTCTGGACGTCCGAGTCGAAGAAGACGCCGAGGGCGTGCTCGGGGTTTGTCTCTGGGGCGACTGAATTGGGGATCAGATAGCCGAAGCCAGGAGGCTTGAGATCTTCCTGTGGGAACCAGAGGTTGACGGTCATGATGGACACCGAGTGCGATTTGGAGAGGGCGGGGAGATTGGAGTCTGAGAGACGAGCGATGTCCTGGGCGGAAAGGGTCGAGATGACTTTGTCGTACGATTCAAGAAGCTGGCTAGGCTTTGAGCTGGTGATCTAGACATAGTCAGTAATGGTGCTGTTGAACCGGGATGGTGACTCGGCTTCTTACATTGACCTTCTGTCTGGCCTGGTCATAGGACACATTCTTGACAGGCTCGCTCAGCTTGATAGTGACGTTTGGCTGCTCTTCCAGCGCTGCGACAAGGGCCTTGGGCAGCGACTCCATGCCGGCTTCGCCAAAGTCAAGAAGAGCATTCTTGGGTTCGAGAGCCATCTTCTGAATCTGCTTATCCTGTCCCAAAGTCTCGAGAATCCCCTGCTCAGGCAGAGGCATAGGCCGAGCGCCCATGCCCGGATTCGGAAGATACCAGCCCCAGTACACACGATCCAGCACGGAGCGAGCACTGAGCTTGTTGATGTCACCGCCGTAGATTCCGTGCATCATGGCCGAGGCCAGCGTCCCTGCAGCTTTCCGGCTGTTGCTGATGGTGTAGAGCCAGTCTGCAACGGACTGGTCGTCGAGGGGCAGCTGTCTCGATCGGAGGTTGTTTATGCCAAGACCAATGCTTGCGCCGATGCTCTGCAGGTAGAGAGGCTCGCGGAAGATGTCGGCAATGGTGATGTAAGGAGGGAGAGGTACAAGATGGTCGGGGTAGTAGATGTATCGCGGCTTCATGGGCGGAGAGTTGAGTTTAAGTCCCAGGTCCAGAGCCTGTGTTCACGAGGAAGCGTCAGTACTGAGCACCGTGATATAAAGCAAGCAAGGGATATGCGAACCAGATCGTAAAGAACAAGGTCATCAAAGCGGAACGTGTTACCAGATAACGACGTCAACGAGCGAGGACCACGCTCAAAAGAAACAGTACCAGACTTCCCGCCCGCATCAACAGGCACCTTCTCCGTCCTAATCCACCCACCCAGCCTGTCCCCAGACTCATATAGCGTAATCTTTGCCGTGGAGGGAAGCTTCTTCGCGAGGTAGTAGGTGGTAGTAAGACCAGTCAAGCCGCCGCCCAGGACCGCGATATCCGCCTTTTTGGCATCAGTGACGACTGTTCGACGGGTGTACTGCGCGAGACGCTGTCGCGATGCGGTGGACTGAGTACATTGTCTGATGGCGGCCGTGCTCAGTAGAGCTACGGCTGAGGATTGGCGGACCATGGCGGAGGATCAATTGGTCATGATGTGAGGGAGTGATGTTGGAGATGGGATGAAACATGGTGGAGTTTAAACTACAGCACAAGCCCACCTAAATTTAGGCTGTCTGACGATGGTGCTGGCCTGTGGGGTTATGGCCGGCTTTATCCGTTCACGTCATCAAGTACTTACATATTGTCGGCTCTTCTATATGACGATTCAACATGACAATTAGCAAAAATATGCATTTGGCATGGATGTATACAAACATAGTACTCTTCCACATCTCACATTTCACATACGAACAGATAAAGCTCTTCTCTAGACAACCATGACCACCTTTTTGCTTATATTTCTCTCCTCCACAGCTCGTCATGTGAGTGTATCGTTACTCCTTTCAAGGCGAACCGTCGACCATTTTGTTTGGGCGGCCTTTATCTATAACAAGATACCGTACTGTCTTGAGTACTTGAAGAAGAAGAAGAAGAGGAGGAGGAAGAAGAAAAGGAAAATACATTATCTCAACTCCATAACGCCCTTCCCTTATGCTGCGACAACACCCCCTCTTGTTCGACGAACATTGAAAATCAAACCACTTGGGTAGTAATACATTTCCTTCATCACTATGCTGTCTTCGGTATCATCATCCATCTTTCTGTGACCAATTCCTCATGATGAACCTTTCGGCCCTGGGTATCCGGGTTGGCTCAATCGTCATTCCTTCTTGTTTCTTTTCTTCCCTTCCCCCCCCTTATCCGATGACCTCAGTATCCTGTACAGCCTCTTCTTGCTTGATCTGCTCCTCTTCAGGCTTAATCAGCTCCTCAGCAGCGCCATCATCCACGAATTTCCTGTCGCTCACGTGCTCACCCGTGCCTCCGGGGGTCCAGACCTTATCCTTGAATCCCCCTTGTTGGCCTTCCTCGTGCACAAAAGCGCAGTTGGGGTTGAGGCATGGGTTGAACTTGCATTTGGTCTTGACGTGCGTGAACTTGCAGTCAGCCTGTGTGCAGCCGGTTCCGTTACGGCACATGGGCATCGACGGGTGCTTGAATGAACATCGAGGGTTTTGGCAGTTGGGCCAGAACTTGCAGTCCTGCTCGCCCTGGTGCGCCAGTCGCGCCGCGGGTGAGGGATGTCGGGCCACACATTTTCTGTTCTTGCACGCCGCTCCAAAACTACACAAGTCGTTGACGTCTACTGAGGCTCCTGGCGGTGCCGCCGGCGACTGATGCGCAAACTTGCAGTCTTTGTTGGTGCAGCTCAGGTTGTACTTGCACACTGTGTCCTCCGGGTTCGGGGGCTCGCGCTTGTTGCCAGCCATATCGACGTCTCCGCCTTCGCCCTCGACGCCTTCAGGCATGCTGCCGTCCTGCTGTTGGTTTTGTCCCCTGCGGAAGTTGTTCCTGTTGGGGTTCTGTGTTCGCTCAAACAATGACTTTCCACCACGGCGCTGCTGTCCATAACCGCCCTGCTGACCGCCGTTGGTCATGAGTTGTTGTGAGAGCTGGAACATCATCTGGTTCTGCTGCTCTAGCATGGCCACAAGCTCCATCTGGTTGGGCTGACCACCCTGCATCATCCACTGTTGCGCCTGGGGTCCGCCAGCGGCCATTCCAGCCAAGCCAGCCTGGAGATTGGCTGCACGGTTGTTGTTGCTGCTATTGTTGTTACGGTTGATTCCGCCACGACCAGTTCGAGGACCAGTAGGGGGTGTACGGCCGTGGGTATTGATGCGCTCGCTACCAGTCTGGCCGCGCACACGGTGGAGAGCAGCGTCGCCAGTGCGGTCCATAGCCTTGTTCATCTGACCAAACATGCGCTTATCTCGTCCGCCTCGTTGAGCACCGTTTCGCATTGATCGTGGGCCGGTAGGTCTGTTGAAGTTTAGTAAGTATATACATGCAGATCATAACAAAGAGGTGTGTTGACATACGCGTTAAGTTCTGATAGATCACCGGCATTCATATCCATATCCATATCGCCTGTTGCAGCGTCATCTTGCGGTGCGCCAGCCATTGAGTCACCTCCACCGTTGATAGTGGAGTTGAGAGCGTCGATCTGCTGGAACAACCATTGGGAGAAGTCACGGGTGCTGGGGTCATCGGGTCCGAGATTCAACAGATCGTTGGAAAGTTCGGAAGCGATCTGGTCTTGCGTCTTTCCGTTGACGAGCATGAGAACAATGTACTCGGCCAGGGCTGAATCATCGGCACCGCCAGTACCCCAGCCAACCTCGATGAGCTTGGGCTGGATGGCGGCATTGAGAGCGTCCGCCAGGGGAGTGTTGAGGCTGACTTCGACGGGCATTTTGGATGATTGTGCGGTCGTGAGAGGATCGCCAGATAGTTGAAGGGGTCGTGGATATGGGTGGCGGAAGGTGTCGCCGCAAGTCTCTATCGGCGACTCTCGCACTTCAAGACGCGTTTTTATAGCTCGAGGCAATTCGCGTTGTTTATAGTAGGGAAGAAATAGTGGACGTTCGGCAGAGTAGTGAAGTGCGTTTATTGCGACTGCGCAGTATTTCGCTTTGTGGATTTGTCTTTGTCGCTGCTGTAGAGATGGAGCAATCTTTTGGGGTGTGGTTGAGTTGAGTTTGGCAAGCTCTGCCTTGAGTGACGGATAAGTCGTCAAGGATGGGTCGCAAGAATCACGTGATTGGCGCAGACCTTTGTTCTACGCCATGTGCTACACGGTAAGGCAAATTTGTTAACGCAGACCAAGGCGAAAGAACTTTTTATGACAAAAATAAAGGTGGTTTACTATTTTGGTATGTGATTAGGAATATATTTGGTCGTTTATCCATGATTATCTTTGGTTGTCCTGCTGTTCAAAGAGCGATATGCATCTTCCCCTTGACTGTGGATTACCAGAAAGTTCTGTGGCTGGTGATTTGTGGATTAGTCAGTGACCCAGCCACAATGGCAAATTACCAAGACCTGTTCACCAACCCGCTAGTGTAAGTGGTCCTAGGCGGTCAATCAGTATCACAGGATGCCTCAGCGTGATTGGTTTAGTGGTAAAATTCTCCGTTGCCATTCGAGCAACGTCGGGGAGCCCAGGGTTCGATTCCCTGATCACGCAGCAAACAACAGACCAAATGGTTTGTACACAACTTTTTTGTATACATTTTGCTTGTTTTCGCTACATCTATCTATCTGATAGATATACTGTATGTATGTAGATGGAGAGAACGTCCTTTTCGGATTTGCATAGGCGGGTTGGTGAAGCAGAAACTCACAGTAGCCAGTCAGAGTCAGTCAGTGTGTGAGTGTCGATGGGAGGGAGAGTGAGTGATATTAGCTAGCATCAAGATCTGTAAAACTGGGTATGCATTTCTTGCATTTTACTTTGCGTTGCTGGATTAATAATTACAAGCAGAAATAAACTTGGAACAATGTACGTTCACCTTTTGTTTGATCTTGTCTTTCAATCGCATACACATGATATTAATCTTGATCCAACGCCCTCAGCATCCAAACTCATCACTCCTCCTCCCTCCATCTCACACCCCAATTCCCTTTGGCGAAACTCGGTTCAACTACTTTGCCGTTCATCACCGCCTCACATTTCCGTCTCGTATCTGTGCCCTCTTGAACGACAAAGCCAAAAACAACACCTCGTCTGGCCGCCGACTTGACCATCTCCTTGTGCCTCACCTCCCTCATCCCATGCTCCCTCTTCTCCTTCATCTCAGCCGTCTCGTGGTTGCGCTCGGCCCAGCCCTTTTCGCCGCCTACGCTACCGTTGACTTCTGAGACGGTCTGTGATGGGCGGATTCGTGTGCCACTCCGGATGGACATGCGTGCTATGACGTTGTAATCGGTTTCCTGTGATGGTGGCTCCAAGGATGAGTCGTTGTCGATGATGAAGTCAATGCCAGAATCTCGAGGCTGTTTCTCTTCTTCATGATCTGCAGGCTGTATCACGGTCTCCTGGTCATCTTTGTCCTTCTCCTTTGCCTCTTCCGCGTGGCCGTCTGTTTTGTCGCTGAAAACAAGGGTCTGAACCACATCACACGGGACCAACAGCCGTTTATCTCCCTTTGAACCCTTTGTCTTGTCTGTTTTCTTCACTTCGGGCAGTTTCTCTTCGCCTGTCAAGAAACGGACAAAGGCTCTTTCGATCTCACGGTCCAGCTTGCCAGGCTTGCTGCTACGACACCTCGCGGAGCAATACTTGGCGGGTGTATCGGCACCTTTCCTGGCATCGGATTTTCGAGTACTGATGACGCGACCGCACGACTTGCAATAGGGTGTAGCTTCGCCTCCTGGGATAAGATAAAAGGGCACCGGTGTAGCTTGGTGCTTTGAAGGGCGTGACCATGAGTCCATCCAACTCATTCTGGATATATGGATGAGGCGATGATAGACAATCAGACTTGACCTAGTATATAAGACTAATCGAAGGAGCGATCGTTTTCGAATCATGCAGTGAAGTAGTTGTAAGGCTACTGACCTGTCATGTTGAGAAGTTGTTTGAGTGTTGACGTTGAGTGTCTAGAGACCATGTTACGTCATTCATATCAAGAGTAAATCGAGGTGCTATTCACTACTAGGGAGTAGGTAGCCATGACATGTTTACCGCTGGTGAGGCGAAGGAAGACCAACATCATGCTCAATTGAGACTTAATTAAAAAGACATAGGTTGGTATTGTTAATAACTGCTTTCACTAACAATCTTTTTAACATTAAATCAAATGCCACCAAACTTGTGTACGACAAGTGACTATAGGGTTGACGAGGGACCAACATTAATAGGGTTAAACTTGGGTGAGGAAATAGTTCTAGGAATTGTCGGGCATCTTGGTGAGGTCCAATTTATATTCGAAGCTCGGAGTATTAAGCCTATAAATAGGTAATCAGAGCTTTGGAGCTTCATGAAACCAATACTCGGCCTCCCGATATTACAGCCACCGCTTGATTTTTCCTCCGAAGCTCTCGTATTTTATGCATGGCACCCCCCTGAAGTGGCGCCTCCCTTTTTCGTACTTTTCCTCCATCTTTCAAGATTGATGTTTCCGTAATCTATCGGCTTCTTATGAGATAGATCTAATGTTACTCGAGCTGTTGTTACTGCTGGTGCCAAGGGGGGGATGGTTGTGTGCTGCTGCATGTTACGTAGGTCCGATGTCACCAGGACATCGACTGTGTGCCTGTGTCTGTGTCTGTATGCTGGTTACCGAAGTCGTCGGGAACGGATGATACAACGTGTATGTATCGCATCGAGACTTTAAAGTTGGAAAACGACAGAAACTAGCTGTCGTGAATAAATTGTGATTTTTTATTTCTATTGAGCTGACAGAATATGGTGACCCTCCTACCCGCTTACTTGCATCAACTGTAACAGCCACTGGCTTGATTTGACCGCTGTAATATTGCGCTCTAGACCTTTCATCCACTACATCTAACACCGCCTCGCCTCGGGTATCCAACAATAGACATCAACTCAAACAGTTCATCAACGTATGCTTTGACCCATCGATTATCCAGTCATAAAACATAGTGCCGATATCCCCGCTCCGAAATCTATCTGCCACACGCCGTTAGAGCTTATTGTCTCGGAAGAAGC
>JABFEV010000151.1:49710-78701 GCA_013618395.1 Fusarium domesticum | reverse complement strand
ATTGCCCTCCAACACAATATATAGAAAGGTTCTCTTTATTACTTGGTCTCCTATATGCTCACGTCCTTAAGAGCCTTATTTAACAAGAGAATCCTCTTTAACTGGATCACTTTTATTTATATTGGCATCTTTAGCGCAATAGGAGGCCCTAGCTACTTATCGAGCCTCGCCGGCAGCTTAACCAAGTCTTAGCCAATTTAACACTGCCAAAGACGAGCACTCGTTATAAGCCTTATGCATTCGAAGCTATTAAGCAAGCACTATAAGCATAAGTAAAGACACCGCCTACTTGCTTAAGTTATTATCAAGTTGGCCATACTAGAGTATCACGAGTCTATAAGCTACGGTATGTATATATCTTGCCATCTTTAACTACAGCGCTATCTTAAGAGACTACAGCTTTAGCTTCAATAATATAGCTTATTATCCCGCCACTAGAAACACTCTTAGATCTAGAGATACAACTACTCTCGCCAAGTGCAGTATTGGCAGCTTCTTCGCCTGAGCTGGAACTAGAGCCAGAGCCAGAGCCAGAGCCAGAGCCAGAGCCAAAGCTGCCTTATGATCATCCGTGTGTTATATATGAACGATATATAATAGCACGAGAGGCTTGGTATAAGACATTGCCTCGAGGCAGTTTGAAGACAAATCAGGGATACCGTAAGGCAATGAAGCTGCCTATACGTTATAGCAAGCAGTTATATAAGTATTGTCTGGACTATAAGCAGATAGGGAGGCAATGTAACGTGAAGAGGCCATATAGAGATTAGACTAAGGAGGAATAGATGGCATATCTAGATTGGGATCACGTAGAGGACGAACGGATTGAAGCTCAAGTTGAAGCCCAGATGGCAGAAGAGGCAGCTAGTGGGCAGCAATTACGTAGACGAGGCATGAGGGATATCTAGGCTGCGGCAAAGAGAGATATGGAGGAGATAAGGCAGTGAATTACTTATAGTTGGTTCCTACGAATAGAGTTGAATTATATTCTTATTGGCGTTTAATTGCGTATAAGGCAGTAATTCAGAAGGAACCAGTCTCTTTTCTTGCCTTATATATGAGGCCCTTATTTGCGCACCTAGGTGCGACACTTATTTGCGCACCTAGGTGCGCACCACCTATTGGGCCCCTAGACCTTCCTCCTGTCTGACAAATACAATCGGCCTGCCACCTGCCCGAGTCCGTTTCAAAACTGCCTTCCGTCTTAGCTAAGTTGATAACTAGAAACCGGCGTCTTTTTCAATCTTAGGTATAGTATACAGCAGTCTTCCATGTATTCCAGTATCGCCACTAAGTACATCGCGAGTAATGCCAACGTTGAACCTTGGAGGACCTTTAACGAACCCTGGATCACTCTCTCTTGACCGTAATTAAGAAGATGGCTACCGCCACCTCTTTGCCCGGCAACGAGTCCGCCGTACTGATTTCTACTGGAAAGACTTTTCCAAATGGGTGAGCCCGAGTTGTCGATGCCGCAAGATCAGCCCGTCAAGATATCTCATGGTGGCTCTGTAGGGGCAAACCACCACAATATTGATGGACATGTCCTCTATAAGTGATTCCACCAGTGCAAGGGCGATCTCAGACTGTCGGTAGTTGATCCGCGACGTTTCGACCGTCGCCACCGAAGCACAAGCATAGTCGATAAACGCGGGCCAAATCTTGCCTTTCGGGAGAAGTGTGAACATTAGAGAAGGACCTTGGCAGCTGGTTCTCAACGTGAGAAGCTATCGGATGGTTCTGCTGAGTCAGAAGAATCTTATTCATCCAGTCCACAATGGCAAGAGCGTGTTCCCAATGGTCGTGACTCGCATCTGGAGTCTGTTCCTTCCGAGCATGACCCACGGCTTTGTTGTTACACCACAAGGCAACCTTGGCCCCTCACCTGGTCTATCTGGGGAAAGAGAATGGTACAAAATTGTCAATAAGATCACTATTGGCCCTACCATCTGGCCTAGAGTATACGCCAGTCGTTGAAGCAAGCACCCCCGCACCTGACCGCACTCTTTTCACAAGCAGAGTACGTACTGTGGCCCAGTTTAATCCCATTCTACCAAGGCGCGGGATGCAATGTTCTCGGCAAACGCTGAAGCCAACACAATAAGCCAAAAGTGAAGCTATCTAGAAGAGTCAACCATCGACGTCCCGCGACCGTCATCAATCGATATATTAAAAATAGAATAGAGAAATTGCTTTTGTGGGGGGCTGCTAACTTGAACTTTCTCTAGGCCCCGCTGTTGCACAGAATCCTCATCTTGATTGTCCCCGCGCAGAGCTTCTCGACGCCGTAAGAACGAGCCATATTTGAGGGTATATAATCGGTGGTTGTGATTCTAATCTACACCATCTGGAGCTATTTATTCCTATAGTTAATTAATATCTCCCCCTTTGACTGTCAACTCCTGTTCGATCTACTTTACGTCACATGGACCTGAAGAAGCAACGACCACAGAAATCAAGGTTATGCAACGCATTCGCATCTGTTAGGTAGTCCTCAATGTTGAATGTAAAGTTAGACCAGCTGGACAACCTTCAAGGCCTGAGATTGCGGATGCGTATGAATGCCTATGGGGAATGCAAGACTTCAAAGGCCGTCCATGTGTGTTGATTTTCAAGGCGGTATTTCCCCAGAGACACTCGTCAATAAATGTGTCACAATGGTGCGAGGTACAATTGATCGATATCATCTCAACGAGCCTTCCACCATGATGTCAATTTGTCGGAGACATGATTTCGACCATTGATACCCGACACACATTATATCAACTAGGGGCTATAGATATCTAAAGCGGAGAGACCCATTACTTTACTTCTTTGTTTTCCAGTGTTTTGGCAACTGCCTTTCTGTATTAGAGCTCCTGCTCGCATTTACACATGATGGATCCTACCTTTCGAGGCCATTTTTGTAGTTGCCTATCCGAATTTTTGGCTCAGTCGGCAATAACAAAGTCGCGCAGGTTGTCGGTTTCCCCCTGTGTTATGCGGTTCCGTTTTGACTCGACTTGTGCCGCTTATGTGTTTTTGTCTTTTGTCCTTTGCTAAATCTAATTTATTCGTGAACCATTGCCCAAGACTGCTCGACTATTCTCTTATATTTGTTGCTTTTTTGCGATAGAACCCTCCATCGACTTCGATAATCCTGCCTTTGGGTCGCCGACGCTCTCGTAATGACCTACTATTACGGTGGTTAACCCTGTCCAATACGACCTGCCTTCGGGTGATCACGATAAGCAGATCTGTTCTCTCTGCCGAAAGTTGACGCCGATATCCGTCGGGCCAAATTGTCCCTGTCCTTGCTGCTGGTGTATCGCTAGGTCATCACTCTCCGGTACGTTGAAAGTATTTTTAATGACAGATGTACGTGCAAAAGTGTGATCTAACATGTCTTTTAAGTAGCCGCCATGCCCGCCTCCTCGACGCCGACTCCCTCGCCCTCCCGCCCTCGAAGACACGCATCCATCTCCCCATCACTGTCCGATTTCCCAGTTTGGAAACGGTACTCTTTGCGTTCGTCCCATTTAAGAAGCAGCAGTTCACCAGTGACGGGAACCAAACACCGGTTTCTCGACTTTGTCTCTTTGTGCGATCTTAATAGAACCATGGAGATCCCTCCAAGCGAAGAAGAGCAGCAGCGGTACTACTACGGCCTACCCAGCCAGCCAAAGCTCGTCGCCCGGTCGAGTACGACACCATGGCGGCCCCAGCAAGACCAATGGCCGATCGGTAAACTGCTCGACCCTGTTGGAAAGCACAAGATCGTCGGCCTTTGGAACGACTCAACTGGACCGCTCCGACGGGACATCCTTAATGCGGTCGCTTATTTGAACTGGACGGCCATAGATATTCTGCGCATCGGATACGAGCGAAAGAATGAATTAACTGGCGAGATTTTTGACCACCCAGTCACTTTATTCATTTCTGTTGGAGAGGATTCGACACCATGGCCTCTTGGTCATGCGACTGTAATGCAATGTTTTCGAATCCTCCAGCAATACGGTATAATTGATGTCAATGTCGAAATGAAAGAATCAAGAGTCACTCCGTTTGCCTCTCATCCTCCAGCTTCACCGATCCTCCTCGAGCGCACCGAGCTATCTGTAGCTCCTCCGACCATCCCCAAACTATCTGCAGCTGCCGTGTCAGAACCTCTTGATTTCCACGGCCTTTTCTCTGAGTACCTTGGACAATGCATCGCCAGCTCCGACCTGACTGCCGAAGGCACCAAGTGCTTGTATCTGCGCGACAGGAACAACGGCAAGATATTGGCCTTGACATGTCGACATGTCGTCTTCTCAAGCGTGCACCCCACTACCGAGTACCGATACGATGGTGCAGACACGACACTCAGACGCACAGTTCTGCAACCTGGTAATAAGACTTGGGCCAAACTATTCGAGGACGCCACCAGTAACGTAGCAGTCTATGACAAGGATATCAAGAGAATCGAAGACCATGAGCAGATGGATCCGTCGATTAAAACAGAACGACTTGCCAGCATGAATGACGCCAGAGCTTTCTTTCGAGATAAAGAGCAGATGCTGAGACAGCTGGAAGATCCAGCCACCAGAGTTATCGGACACGTACTCTTTTCGCCAGAGTTCGGAACCGGTGTTACTAGACGTGCTGGTCAACGAGTCAGAGACTGGGCTCTGATTGAATTACATCAAGGAAAGCATAGTTCCGATCTAGGCAGGCTCCGAAACCGGGTGGTGGCTCCCAAAAAGCTCCATCTCGAAGTCAAAGACAAGACAAGGGCAGAGTTTGGTGAGGTGAGTTGCACATTGGCATGCGATAAAGCAAACACTGTAGCGCTTGTGGGGACTATCCCCGACAAGGAGATGTACGACGAGCATTTTCAAGCCATTTCTGCTTCACTACATGAGCCTGCCATCATGGTGCTCAAGAATGGCCAAAAGACTGGCTTGACCATTGGGCTTGCCAGCCAAGTCAAGTCTGTTGTACGAAGGCCTCATGGCGACATCAGTGTTGTGTCAGAAGAGTGGTGCATCCTGGGCCACAAGAAGAATAATGAGGGAAGAAGAGAGGCATTCTCGGAGCCAGGCGACTCAGGCGCCTGTGTATTCGACACACACGGCCGTGTCGGTGGCATGCTAACTGCTAGACTCGAAAAGGACGCCACCACGCTACACGACGTTTCATATGCTACTCCCATAGAGTGGCTGCTCGAGGACATCAAAGGATATGGGTTTGATGTAGAGTTGCTTGGTGCAAGAGTTGAACAGGAAAGTAATTAGTCCTGTTGGAGAACGTTGAGGTTGGGAGAAGTAGACAAGTATAATTAGTATTAGGTGAAGAGGAGACAGAACGATAGTGGCTCAGTATTGAACATGACTGAGTTTCGACAGGATGGATTGGAAGCACATAAACATCGATTATGTCTGCTGTATAGAAGCGCAACGCAATCAGACAAGCACACTGTATGAGCCTTAGAATGATGACATTCCATATGATAAAGGTTCTGGCTCCTTCGAGGGGATCCTTCAATCAATACTAAACTTTCATTGCCCACGCATGTACTCGTCAAAGTGTACCGAGGCCACGATCTGTCAGTGTCATCCCTGGAGCTGTGGCACCGTTGAGACAACAAGACCCTCAATGACCAAGACGTTCTGATTGGGTTGCGGTTCTCGCATTCGTTACAATCATTGCTGACCTCAGACGAGGGAAGTCTATCCTAGTTTTGTGATTCTTTAATAAGTCGTCTTATGGTAGTGACTTGCCAAGTAGATAATCTTTTCTAAACCTTGGTGAAACCCATGGATCTAGCAGCCATAACACTAGGACCAAGAAACCAAAACAATTATCTCGCTTTAGTGCATGTTATGCCGGATTTTGCTGCTAGTAATCTCCCCTATGTACATCTTGACGATAAGCGTGACTACCAAAGATGCGGTGTCGATGTTTATGCTATATTAGATCTTTTCCTTTGTTCGCACACATCCGTATCCTATGAGTTTATTTAGACAATATGATTCTGTGGTTCTCTGGAAACTGAGGTGATTGTTAATATACTTCTTTTTCTTCCAACTTAGTGTAGAGGTCATGATCGAAATCTTTAACGTGACACTGCTTTCAGTTCTATCTGTCATTCTGGCCGCAACTGGAGTAGTCGTTACATAAATTGTTGAGATACTGACGACAATGGTCATGGAAAGTGTCAGGGGTTCTTCACGTAAAATATCCAGCGGCATGTGTGGTGATCTTCACTGGCCAATGAGGAACGCAATGTCGTACGTAGCGCGAGTACAGAGATAAACTAAAGATCTACTTGCAAGGCTTATTTTGAATAGGCGAGAAAGATGGATTGGTCGGAACGAAGGAAAAGATTGAGCAGTAAGCAAAGTGGTCTGAGAGACCGTCCAAAAATTTGGCTCCTAACAAAATTGAACTTCTTTGAACATTCAGAGGCAAGTAGACAAGCTAATAGCCGGTATATAAAGCTTACCATGGAGACAATCTACTAGTAAGTATTAACTTATATTCCATAGAGAAGAAGTACAGCGGAGAGACTAAAGTTCCCCCACTCCACCACACGTTGCGTCAAACCGGACATTATAAAATACCACCTCCTCTTCCATCTTTATTACCTCGGCGAGTTTTACTCTAAGGGTTAAAAGAGTTTACATAAGTCTTTATAATAGGGTTAAGACCTTAGCATTTAGCCTTTTGCTCACTCTAAGCTAAGGGTCCGCTCATTAAAAAGGAGTGTCACCTGAGTCAATGCGTGGCATTGTCCAAAAATATCAACATCAAGTAAGTGCCCAAAGTCAACCACGACCAGGAAGGATCACCTATACTCTAGGAACGACATGAGAGAGGTGTTTGAAGATGATCTCGAATATACGAACAAACAAATAGCCTGCTGCATATGTTATTTTTCGCTTACAAAATCTTCTCTCACGATAGTCACTGTTGTCATCGGAGGAGCCCCTTTTTTTTCATCGTTGTTAACCTGAAGAACATTATACCGCGGCTGGAAAAGGACTATTATTTATTTCGAACTTGGGTCAAGCAACAGATGCGAGAACATGAGTCTGATGAGTGGACGATGAGAACACTTGGCTCTAACAGTTTTCAGCCAAACAAAGAAGAGATCGTGCCTTCTGAGTGGTCCGTTTTCTACTTTTTCTTGCGAAAAATGTTGCCCCGCGCGTAGATATGGACTAAACTCAATGGGACGTGAGTCGGTAATAATAGCCAAGAAGAAGAGTCAGATGAGGCGAGGATAAGAGTCCGATTAGCGACTTAAAGTTCGAGGGGGGGCTGTATGAAAAGTACAACTGGGAGTTGTATATGCGTGTATTATGGCGTGTTTTTGTTATTGATGGGAGGGATGTTGATGGTATCGGTTATTCTTTGGGATACGTTATAACGGATAGTTGTTGAACCGCTTTGAAATGCTTCTCGTTAAGCACGTCTGGTGAAGCTATACCTTTTATATCGTACTATAAGTACAGGCTACGGTAAATACTTAGAAGAAAATGGAAAGAATATTATTGGTGTTTATGCGTGACCAAATTATCTGGAAAATCTGTTTATAATATAATAAGCTATATCTATGATCTTGTCAGTTGAATCTCAGACCACACGTCAAGACACACGCTACTCTAGTAAGATACATGAAAACCCAACGACCCAGACTCGCTATTCCACCGTCAGCATAATACTGGCAATAAGATGGTCCATGTCTATGCCAGTAGGGCCAGCCATTTTGATGGCCTTTCCAGCATCATCCGGTGGATAGATGAGTTCCTGGTTGATATACCTCTTCACTCTCTTCGCTCTCTCCCCAGTAAGCTTCACCTTTCTATCCCATCCAATACTAACACATGCTCCCCAGGACCCAAGATCAAGACAACAGACGTAAGCTTCCTGAGAGTACTCGACCAGAGAATCGCCAATTAAATCCGCCATAGCGTTATGTCCAGAAACACGACCGAGTTGTAGAGCGTGCTGGCAAGACATCAAGGCATAGTGGTCCTTGTCAGCGAGAGCGTAGGCGGCGTCCCCTGTAGCAAATATGTGTTCAGCTCCCTCAGCTCGAAGATGCTGATCAACTTGGAGGCGGCCTAGTCCATCTTTTGGACCGGGAATCTGCTGAGTGAGTGTTGTTGCCTTGACCCCTGCTGTCCAAACCACAGTTGAGGCTGCAATGCGCTCGCCAGATGCCAGAGTCACTCCTTCTCCATCGATTGCAGTGATTTTGGAGCTAAGCTTGACTTGTACTCTGAGGTGATCTAATGCTCGCGCGATTGTTTGATGAGGCTGGGGGCCAAGTAGTTCGTTTCCGTCTCCGACCAAGATGACGTGAGGTTCGGCGATATGAGCAAGTCTAGTAGACAACTCAGCGGCTAGTTCTATGCCTGTGAAGCCAGCACCACATACGACTACCGTGTCGCGAGAGGGGGTCGGCGGGAGTGATGCAAGACCCTGGAGATGATGCTCTAACTTCGCAGCGGACTCGGGAGAATCGATGTCAAACGCATGCTTTGTAAGTCCGGTGACACTCTTAGGACGATTGACGGTACTTCCAGCAGCGAGAATAAGTCTATTGTAGGTGATAGACTCCAGAGTACCGTCGGCTGTTTAAACACTGACAGAATGTGCGTCGGTATTAATATCTTCAGCCCTCCCCTGCAGAAAGTCTATGCCAACAGAGTCAAAAAGAGCTTGTAGCGAATGAGACATGTCGGTAGGATTGGCCTCGTAAAGCCTTGGCCGCATGACCAAGGAGGGCTCGGGTGCTATGACAAGGACCTTGATATCGTATGCTTTGTTATGGAGGTTGATGAGACGTTTTGCTGAGAGAGCACTCCAAACACCAGCGAAGCCTGCTCCAATAATAACAATTGAGCTTGTCATGTTGAGACAATGTGAATGTTAAATGTTAATGAAGATTTTGTGTCGAGGATTGAGGATAAGATGGACTTGTGCTGATATATTTGCTGCGACCTGGTGACCTTTTTAATCAAGAAGCTGGCATAGTGTTGGACATTCTGCTAGGGATGGAATACTGTCGAATAAGAAGAAGCTATTCCATTCGAGTTGTCTGACATGTTTAACTGCCTTCTCGGCCTCCGAATTGCCTAGTCGTGCCCATGATAGGCCCGGCATACTCCCGGATACCCGAATACCCGAGTGGGCCGAGTCCCCGCTCCCCTCAGAGCCTTCGGTCGGCCTTTCCAGCTCTACTCTTTCATTCCATTGCAAATCCGACCTCATGGAATCATCCGACCATATACCATTACAAACCCGGGGTAATACACGGTCCTCTCTAGCGTGTCTTCAATGTCGATCGAAACATATGAAATGCGATGGGAGACGGCCGCAGTGCACTAGGTGTACGACATTCCAGAAACAATGTCAGTATACGGCTTCACGACGAGGTGGCCTTGATCGTGCTGCTTTGGCGGAGAGACGCAAACGCCTTGCTACGGGAGGTGATGCTCGGTTGAGTAATGTGACTTCACAGATGCTGCTGGGGGCTCGTGATGAGCAGATCCCTCAGCTCAGCGCTCAACCTGTGATCGACATCTTGGATAACGTCTATGATGTGCTCGATGGGAACTTGACCAATGAGACATCTACTTCGACATCTCCGGAAACACCTCAACCATATATTGAAAATATTGAGAAAGACCCCTTAGTCGACTCATATTACACAAATTTCCATGTCTTTCATCCCTTTCTTCTACCCCGTCAACATTTGACACGACTAAGTCAAGATCCCACTCAACAATCAGCACTATCCTTGAATATTCTAATAGCTGTTATGCGTTTAGTCGGGCACATTTACAATACTCATCAGTGGTCCACCTCCCTTAAAGACCATGCTGAGTTTTGTATATCACAACTCTCATCATTCGATCCAATCCAGGTTCAGTGTCGTCTTTTGTTCTCGATTGCTTTATTCTGGAATAATTACAAAGTTGAGGCGAAGCGGGAGATGGACGCTGCCATTAATCTTGCTATCGAGCTACGAATGCATCAACAGGAGTTTCCAGTACATCATGGAGCTGGTGACCCGGTGTTAACTGAATGTTGGAGACGAACTTGGTGGATGTTGTTCATTGTGGATGCGTATTACGCTGGAACATTGGGGACCATGAACTTCAAATCTTTTCACGTTCAAGCTACCGTAGAGCTTCCTTGTGAGGAGGCCGAGTATGAGTCAGGGGTAAGTACACAATTGCCCATTATTTATCCACTTCCTGACTCTATACTAAAATGTCCCCTCAACCAGATCATTCCCGAACCTCAGACTATAGAAGCCTTTGACTCTCGCGAGTTCTCTCTAGAAGAGACATCATTCTCATCCTTCGCCTACCTCATCGGTGCGGTGCGATGTGCGGCCCTTGCAGTCTCCATAGCACCAAAGAATGCAACGAAGGATGACTCGGAAGGTATAATCCAGTCTGCAGACTCAGTCATCGACGCATGGTTGCTTCTACTGCCCAAGGACCGCAAACAAGTCATGAAAAAGACTGGAGTGATTGATGAGTTAATGTTCCAAGCTCATCTACTCGTTCATGTGTAGGTTCCCCACGGTTCTTTACTACAACATACTGACAAAAATGCCTGCAGTACAACTATCGGTCTACACAGGCCATTATCAGACCTCAGATTCAATTCTGTAGAGAATGTATCGAGCTGCGCCAGAGAGCCACCTCCAGATACCCCCAAACCAGAGCTTATAAACGTCCACACCGTCAGAATTCTCAAATCCGTCAACGCACAAATCCAGCTTTTAGCCCTGCCAGTCCGTCCATTTCAGCACACTCCCTTTACAACCTGTATGGTAAGCGAAGGAACGCTCGCACTTCTATCAGCTTGCAACTATCTCTTACAAGGCAAAGAGCTAGCGATAGCAAGAGACCAGATCAGGTTGACTATCGGGTGTCTCAAGTCGCTTGGTGAGGTGTGGCCTAGAACAGCAAAGAACGTACAGGAGATACAGACCATTGCCCGCCATGTGCTGGGATTGAAGGGAAAGACTACGACCGTCAGCTGCACACCAAAGTCTAGTCAGGTTCCGAGTTTGTTGGGTAGCGAGGGAGAATCAAGTGTTCGGTCTGCAGAGGGGTCAGAGCAGAGTGGTAATATTCTTGCTTCCTTAGGGTCGATGGAGGATGTCTGCGGGTGGTATAACATGAGCGATATTGGACCAGAACTCACCGAATGGATGGAGGGCAATATAAGGTGAGGGAAATTGCACTACTTTGATGATGAACATGATATTTAGACTGATTCTTCCGCTTGTCTCTTGGGATTGTGATCGTTGTTATATAGCTGTCATTGGAAAGATGATTCATGTCTGAGTCCGCTGCCTGCTGGCATCTGAGTTACCATTGCTTTCTCATATGATTCCATAGTCACTCCTTTAACCACACGATTGCCCGAGAGCGGGCTAATTAGCAGCACTAGTTACCTCTAAGCATATACCACTCTCATGCCTAGACAAATTTGGGGCAAAACGATGGTATCCCCGGAAGAGCTAAACTGTCCCACTCATGCCTCAAAGAAGGAAAAGGATATGGTGAATTCGAATAGCTATTTTCGAAGCACTCTTCACAAGATTGCAAAGCAGCTCATGGTTCGAAAGCTCGCTGATAAACAGAATTGTCTTGTTGGATACAGTTCTAAAGTCTACATCTTATCCTTGGCACAGGATCTGAAATCACTACTCCTTGACCCCTTTATCCTCCCCAAGTAGTTAATTCGAAAAATTAATCTTCTACAAACTGAATCACAACCTTCTTTCCTCGGTTCCTTTCCTTGGCGAGCGCCCATGCTTTTTCCGCCTGTTCAAAAGAGAATGATGTAATAGCCAACGGCTTGATGACGCCCGAGTCAACCATAGCCGCTGCTTTCGAAAGTCGTTCGGCATTTGGAACAAAGATGAAATACTTGTAGCGTACATCTGGATGGCCGGCTGACTCAATCGGCTGGTAATCTTCAAATGCCCATGAGGGCGCTGGATCAGCGATTGTGATGATAACTCCATCTGGTTTGACCACGTCCCAAGAGCTTGCCAATACATCACCGCCAACTGTGTCGAATACAACGTCTATGTTTTTTATTTGAGTATCCCAGCCAAAGTTCCGATAATCAATCACCTCCTCTGCACCTAGCTCTCTGAGCTTGTCATGATGTTGAGATGAAGCTAGAGCCACAACACGCGCACCAAAGTGTGCCGCAAGGGACGCAGTAATACTTCCAACCGCACCAGAACCTCCAGTAATCAGAAGCTTCATTCCCGGCTTGATATGCGCATGATCAACGATAGCCTCCCAAGCTGTGAGGAGAGGGATAGGTAGCGCCGCGGCCTCTTGATGAGATATAAATATCGGCTTCAGGACAACCTCGTTGGGGTGACAGATTGCGTAATCGGCTTGACCTTCGCCTGGGCCTGGAGTTGCTCCTATAGAGGCGAATACTGCCTGGCCAATCTCGAGAGGGCCGTTATAATTAGGCCCGACAGCAGAGATGACACCAGAGAACTCATGGCCTGGAATACGCGTCGGTGTTTCGTAAAGCTCAGGCCAATGCACTTCATCACCAGTGACACCAGCCGCGTAGACTCGAACTAGAACTTCCTCTTCTTTAGGCTCGGGCATGGGCATGGAGTGATTCGTGATGATTTTCGGAGACGATTTATCGCCTAATATTTGAACGGCCCTCATCTTGTGGTTTGTGAAATGGATTTAGGCGAGTGAGCGTTGCATGTGAATCAGACGATATCCCATTACTCGTGGCTGGGGTGACAGATTATTAAATGGTCTTGGCAGTGGGTAAATCGTGAGTTGTCGGATAGGGATTCAGATACCGGCTTCGGTGTTGGCGCCGGGAATTGATGTGGGGCCGAATACCCGGATACCCGGTCGTCTATCCGGAATGCCTATTCTAGCGAGATCGGCGAGTTATGATGAGTTCTTCCAATGAGTATGACCAAGCTACAATCTGATGAGCAATCGTTTATCCAATCATAGTCATGTCATGTCTTAGGAAAATAGAGCCAGTCATAGACCTACGTATAGATATAAAGCAAGTGTCCTTATGCCCTTAGACTTGCTTGTCTTTTCTTGCACATAAACTCATCAATTCGACAAAATCTTCAACTAAATCTCACAATGGCAGATCAAAAATCCAACGACGACAAGTAAGTATAAGTATATGTCCTCTTATTCAGACCCCTTAACCTGCTAAGTGAACCGTAACAGGGCTCGATCCCGCGAAACCCTCAAAGTTTTATATGACTACGAGCTTAGCAACGCCCCTGGAAAGTCCATCGTCGGCGTAGAAGTCACATACGGACCAGGAGGCTGGACACCTCCCCATCGCCACGCGGGTGCCACCGTGGTCGCTCTTGTTACCGAGGGCAGCTTACTCAGCGGGATGAATGGGAATCCACCCAAAGTTTATGAGGTTGGGGAGAGTTTTCGAGAGATGCCTGGCTGCCATCACACTGTCTCTAAGAATAACAGTGACGAACACGGGACAAAGTTCATTGCGGTTTTTATAGTCGATACTGATGTTGTTAAGAAGGGTTATGGTGCTCTAGTAGAGATTGATGATGAGTAGCGATAGTGGGATGGGGTTGGGTAGGAGAGGGTTATCTATGTTCCTTATTTAAGTCTAATACTGTTAGTTCACGTGATTCTATAAGCCGCCATGAAGAGATGACACGGATAGGTAATGGTATCATCTAAGTAGTGTAGAGAAGCCACAGAGGTTCTATTGTTCCTATATAGGTTTTATACGAAGCGATGCAAATGTTATGGGATAGCTACAGGCCTTACGGATATGTGTTTAATTGCATTTAAGAGTTTCCTTGTACTTCTACTAAGATACCTTCAGGAAAATGTTATATAACCCGTCTTGGGGTAATCAGATAATGGATTCTGAAGATACCTTCTCCTTCCACGCCTTAGAACGGTCTCCAAACTTCAGGCGCTGAAATAAGACATCCATAGACTTGCTTGCCATTTGACATAACTTACTACTTACTGACACAGAAGCCCGATGGCGCTCGTCACTCCAGCTTGTCCCCCTCTTTCCTTCCGTGCTTCCCATATTGACGCAACTAAATTCCCTATCACAGTCGCATAATTTGAAGAATAACCAACCAGGTCAGGTATGCGAGATTGCCATACCTCCCTATCGTCTTCATTTTCAATTTCCGCGCACGCTACCACTAGAGGTAACGCGATAGACAAGATCCTCTTCTTGGTTGCTGTTTGTATCATATGTAAGTGAGTGAGAATCCTTGTCGCCAGGTCGAGGGCCGGGCCGTCGTTGGTTCCGAAAGGGTATCTGAGGCGGTGGACTAATAGTAGAGCACCTATGCGCATAACGTATGCCTGACAGAGCATATGGGAAACCTCTGTGGCAGTGAACTTTGTCGTAAAGTCTTCCGGAATGTGTGGCTGCCACGCAGTCACCGCAAACTCGACTCGTTCCAGGCTTTGGGAGATCTGGGCCATATCTAGCCTGTGAAAATTTCGAGCGGCACTGCTCAACTCGCAAATATCGTAGAGATATGGTAAAAGAGGAGTGCATATTCCAATATATCGGTCAACATGGTCGTCCTGTCCGGGTAGTATGCGGTATCTAAGTGTAGGTATAGAGCCTCGTAATAAACAATGCAAGATCTCAGGAAGAACGAGACATGACATAAAGACCAAATCCTCTTTTCCAAATCCCTGTGCCGACTCATAAGCTTCCTTGACCAAGCTGAGGGTCTGGTTGCAGATTGCTGATGAGGCCGTATGCGTTGAACATAACGTGAAGGATACAATAAGAGCACCTAAGGCAAGACATTCGGAGATGCTTTGATTGTCACCAAGTTGATACCTGCGTAGGTGTGCGAGGGCTGAAGACGCGTGTTTGTCTATCAGCTCAACGTTGTCGGGACTGGATGTGATAGTGTGTGAATGTCCCTGGAACACCAGGGCGAGAGCAAGGTAGGCGTGTTTAAGGGTCCGGCTTGAGAGAGAAAAATGGGTTATTAGAAAGCTCCGATGCCGTTCCCAGAAGCTGGGTCCAATAAGAAAAAAGTCGAGTAAGGTATCGTCAAAGAGGATGTTCTGGATGAGATGTTGATCGGAGGGTTGGAGGTCGGCGAATTCCGATATACAGCGGGGAATGCTCGAGCTTGTTAGCCCGTAAGCCAATTTCTCGCTGTTCTTCGTTGTACTGGCAACATTGAGAAGTGCTCGGTTCTGGCTCACCAACCGTCGAGGTCTTCCAGGTTTTCTCAATGGGCGTCGCATAAGACATTCCAAGTGAAGCCTGTCACAACGAGAACAAGCATGGCTGCGTAGCCACTCGCATCGCTCTTTGAGGCTATAGCATCGATCACAAGCGTGGCGAGTATTAATAGGCATGATGGTACCTATGTTTTGAAAGGAAGTAGGAACGTATGCAAATGCTGATAGCAGACCGAAGCATGCTGCTCGTCCTAAGGACAATGGCCAATCAACGCTTGCAATTCAGATGGATGAAAGGAAGAGACCAAGTCAATCGTGCGGGGTTGGTTCGCCACGTATCTGGCGTGTGCGATCTACTGCCTCATTCCTATTCGCCTATGATACGTTAGCTAGTCTTCCTTGCTGAGCACAGTTGCGCCGTTGCCGAAACTAACTGTGCTGGGTTAAACACACTTGATGCAGAGCACCGCATCTAAGGAAATAACTATGGGTGAGCTGTGAGTGGCTTGTTGTAAGTGGTGAACTGTTGACGAAATCAAAGGGTTATGCAAGTTTTTGTATTCATATATACACCACTACTAGAGAACATAGACTTCTTCTTGCCATTTCATAGTATACATCCTCTCTCAAAATCCGACATTAACCGTTAAAAATCCCGATGCAATGGCTGTCGCGTCGCCATGATCTGATACGCCTGTGCTGACTTGACCCTGAATTTCTTTCCCCAGATTAGCATCACAATGGGTAAGAGGTGAATAACAAAAGCAATCAAAGCACACAGAATATGCAGATTCTGAATTCCCATGCCGATAATCCAAGGTTCGAGCGCGAAGAGGACAACTACGGAAAACATGTTGCGTGAGGCGACTACGCTTACTATAGCGTTTCCAATGACCTGGGAGGCATTAAAATATTGTTCTCGATATAATGCGGTGGCATGAAATGTTCAACAGGGACGAAAGGGGCTGCATCTACACTTACATCATGATAACAATCCATAGCATACGATAGGGCGATATCGCCAGCGAGAACAAGACCGAAGCCAAAAACTCCAAAGCCCACAGCGAGAAGAGGCCAAGGTGCTCCCTGATCCTCATGATTAGCGATTGAAAGCTCAAAGTTAGATGAGGCAGTTGGTTAGTCACATTACTTAATCCAAGACCAAACATAAGAATTCCAGCCGGGACAAGAATAGCCGCCGGTAGAGCAAGCCATAGACGCATCTCGGGCTCATATACACCCTCATTGCGTCTAGACAACCATACGATCGACTTATCGTTCAAGTATCCAGCAGACAAAACTCCAAAAACCGTGCCGATAAAAGGAGGGAGGTTCATGAGGCCCACACCAACAGCAGTAAAGTTGTACGGCGCGTCGAATAAATAAATTGCCTGTACTGAGATGAGAATGGCGAACCAAGCCAGGAGGCTTCCAAATGTGAGAGCTGTGTAGGCGATAGCTGGGAACTTGAACAGCAGTATCAATGGCTGGTAAAAGTCCTGTAGGATAGAGCCGCTGGACTTGGTTACCATCGCAAGCCGCTGGCGGTAGGATTTCATTCTGATAGTACCGTCAATTTGTACATTCGACCTGACATGCTCCGCTGGCGCAAACTTGTCTTCCGTGTTATCTGGCGTTTCCTCTGTGTCCCTGTAGGCCGCTTCCTGGGTTGTTGCTGAGGTTGGCCTAGTGGCTGGATGGCCTTGAGTGATGTGTATGAACTTGGATTCCTCAAAGAAGAAGATGACAAGGATGAGGCTGACACCAAAGAAGATCACACACCACCACCACATCCACCTCCATCCTTGAGAGTCAACAATGTATCCCGAAGCAACGGGCCCGAGATATGCACCAGCGAAAGTCGCGAACAGATACCATCCATTCATGGTGGCATGATGATGAATAAAAAACATGTCTGCAATCGTGATCTGCACAATTGTCTCACTGATTGCGCCGCCCAGACCAGAGATCAGATTACTCCCGTATAGATCCCCTCTAGTCTGCGTCACGGCGAACCATACACAAGATCCGAGTTGAAGAGCAGTACTGAACATGTAGACTGGTCGACGACCGTACTTGTGCACAAAGGGGATGAAGAAAACACAACCGACGGCCAAGGCGGCGTAGTTGACTGCAGCTGCTTGGTTCAAGTCGTTGACGGTAAAGCCTAGCTCATCCTGTAGCTGATCCCAAGCGGTGAATCCGATGTCTAGCTGTACAAATGTCATGAAGACGTAAGAACAGACTAGAGAGAAGTTCAAGATTTTGCGCCACGTTGCCCAGTTTAGGGGGTCGTTGGGATCAGAGGTTGGACATGGGTGTGGAATGAGATCATGGGATGAATTATGTACTGAACAATGGTCAACTTTTACTCCATGGTAGCAGGCTGGCAAACTTACAGTCTCCAAGTAACACAGTTCCGGGTGCCCAGAACGAGGGGTCTGAGGTATGCTGATGACTAGACGTATTTGTCGAGCCTTCCATTATGATGAGCTAGGGCAACACTGCTGACTGGCAAGACGATAGAATACAATTCAAAAAGTGAAGTTAGGTTCCAAATGGAGGAACTCATTCCCGCAGTCATGGACTCATTTATACCTTTTCAACACCACCGACGATCGAAGATACAACTACCATCAAAAGGCCACACGCGTAACCCTAGCCTGCCGAGACATCACCAGACTCCTGCTTATCTGTGACCCGGGGTGCCCCTGATGCGGGGGTACTGATACGCTACTGGTTGGTTAGAGATAACAGCGTGCTTCAAACTGCATTTGAATGACCTAAAAAAGGATGGTGTACGAGCTAGTGATGCTCCTTTTAAATATTCCGCCGGAGGGTTTTGGAACTCTCTTTTGTTTACATGGGACCTGATTCGGAATTAGCTAGTAAGACATCCGGCCATAAGTATACGCAGACAATCGATAGTTATCTTAATCATCCTACTCTACTCATTGCGTCTTCTATCGCACTATCATCAATATAACCATTTCTCACCATGTCTCTTTGTATGTTCACTGCCCGTTATCACACAGCTAATTACCATACACTCAACTAACATCATGTAGCCTTCATGGACCAGGTAAAGGATCGCGTATCTCTTACTTCCGGGCTGCCATCAATCAATCCGACGTCTTCCTTTTGGCAAAGGCCCCCTGCACCTTTTGCCTCTGCGCAATCAGACGTTTTACCATCTATCACCGACATTGCCATCATCGGCTCCGGCGTCACAGGCACGAGCGTTGCTCACGCGCTTTTGGCTTCTCCCACGGCTTCCAAGATACGAGTGACGATTCTCGAGGCCCGAACTGCCTGCAGTGGAGCGACAGGCCGGAACGGAGGTCATCTCGTCTCAGATGTCGGTGACCATTTCGAGCATCTGGTTGACACACTCGGTGTTGATGAGGCAGTCAAGATTCTACACTTCAGTGAAGCCAATATTGCCCAACTCAAAGCCTTGGTGGCCCAACTTGATGATGCGGATCGTGCTGCTATTGAGTTACGTGAGGTCAATGCCACATCATGCCTCGCAGACAGAAAAACGCTAGAGGACGTTAAACGGAGTCTCAAGTTGATGCAGGACACCGTTGGCGAGACAACGCTCAAGTACAGCATCACCGAGGATCAAGATGTTTTGAAGGTAAGCACCATCTTGTTCAGCTTGCACTTGACACGGGCATCGCTTATGTTTCATAGAACAAGCACAAGTACAGCAACGGCCTCGCTATATGCGAACAACAAGGAGCTTGTGCTTTATGGCCATATCGGCTCATCACAACCCTCCAAAAGCGCCTCTTGGACAGGCATAAAGACAGGTTCACGATCGAGACGAATACACCTGTTACGTCCATTTCTCACGACAATGTGCATGGATACATTCTACAAACCCCTCGCGGCATTATCAAGGCAAACAAGATCATCCATTGTACCAACGGCTACTTGTCACACTTGTTACCCGCTCTCACCGCCAAAATTTTCCCACTCAAAGGCACCATGTCCGTTCAAGATCCAGGACCTACTTTCCCAAGACTCGGCCATCGTTACTCATGGACTAAGATGCACACAGGTTGGTTTGATGCACAGACTAGTCGTCTTACCACTGGCCTCTACTATGCCCAGCAGAATACTCATACTGGAGAGATATTCATCGGAGGAGAGAGTCAAGAGATTTCTAATCTGCTGTCAAGTGATGACTCCAACGTAGCAGACTCGGCACATAGCCACATCACTTCGATACTGCCTCAGATCTTTTCTCAAGTGGACGCACCTAAAGCAAAGCATGTCTGGTCAGGAATTATGGGCTTCACAGCAGATGGTCTTCCTCTAGTTGGTAACCTGACTGGCGAGTATACAGGACGGACAGGTTCTAATGAGTGGATTGCCGCGGGATTTAATGGTCATGGCATGGATAAATGCTGGCTGACTGGTCAGGCATTGGCTGCAATGGTGTTAGGTGAGGATGCTCCGTTATGGTTCCCGACATCCTATCTCGTAGGTGAGGAGAGGTTGAGATCACTGACGCCTGATGCTGCTGCGACGATGTTTGCGAATGCATTTTTGCCTAACGACGCCAAGATCTAAGGTTTAGGAGACAATGGCATTACCGTAGGTAGATACATGATACTTTTTTACTTTATATCCAGCTACCAACTTGGCCTAACTTCCCAAGCTCTCGACCTCCTATCCAACCTTCTGTCTTTCTGTCCTTTTATAATTAAACTATAAGAGCGAATATATTGTGAAGCTGAGGGTAATTCTTGAGGGAACAGGAAATCGTGTTAAATAACAAGATCTTCCTGCAACTAGACAACTAGGTGAGTCACATTGCAGATAAGCTAAGGATCACGATGAGTGAGATAGATAATATTAGTTTCAGTTAAGCATCAATACTACGGTAGAAATAAAAGACGTCAAGATCTAAAACTTGAGGCAAAGAGAATAAAAAGAGAGATAAGTGACATGATAAGGGGCATGCCTTAGAAGGTAGGCTATATAGGAAGATAATTGATCAAAAGATTAACAGAAGTTGAGATTAAATAAACTAATAAACTAGATGTTATATTATCACATCGACAAATAGTGCAAGGGGATGACCTATCACGTCGTGGGCAACAAGTGCGTACTTGAAGATCTGCAGTCTTAGCAATTGGCCAAATAAATGACAGGAATAACACCAGCAAAACCTTTCCCGAGTCCCTATTGCCCGTCCTAATTAAGCCGATGAGACTATGAAAAATCACAGTGATATCTTTGTGATCCATGTTGGGTTTAACTTCTTGTTTCGTGTTATTATATGTACATTCTTTCATATAAAATCCTTGCTAACACTATGGTATGGATACGTGGTGAATTAGATGTGGTCTAGAACTGTAGTGGTATTATCTGATATTACCTCCTCCTCTCCGTATACTTTCCCTTATGGGCAACCTAATATCCACCCTCTTCGTCCTCTCCCTTTTAGCGGTCCTATCTAAGCCGATTTGCTTCTCCGTGATGTCACAGAGTGTTGCTTTATCTAAACCCGGCCCTTTCCCATGATAAGTACGCTTTAATATTCACCACATAGCTTCCGAATATAGCCAATATCTTGCCCTGTATATCTTTTCGCGCGTCGTTTTCGTCGTCTTGGATAGCTAGATTGAATGCACCGTGACTGGCGTCGCTGGTAATTGTTGCAGATGCCATCACAGTAGAGAGCGTTAATCTCTTGACGGAGAGCTTCGCGGTGGTGAAGGCATTCGAATTACTGCCGCCTTGTTTTCCCATCGCTCGGTCATTCTGCGACGACTCCCTCTGGCTGGGTACGCGTCTGATACCGTGGATGAACCGTGATGTGGTTGACCAAGCCGAGCGAAGTGGCGATTCATAATAAGCGGTTGTGTCTCTGTCTCGTTGATAGGTTGCGGGAATTGTTGTCTAAAGGCTTCCACAAGGTCCTCGTAGAGTGTTCTAAGGAAATATCCTATTCCACACATTGTTGATGAGTGCGCGTGTGTTGTTGGTGGAGTGAAGTTGAGTTGACGGAGGAATGACCGACGTCAGACGTTTAGACTACATGTCTTGAGCGCGAATATGGGGCATACGTACCCAGTATTAATGAACCCAGTATTGATAATGATATCAAACGAAATTCATAAACTGAAATTCTTTCTATCTCTTACTTATCAGGCTTGTAATAATTATCGTCATTTATCTAAATTCTTATGCCCACTTTTAGCGTGTTGCAGAAACAATCGACGCGACAGGTTGTCTAATTAAAGTCGACAGGATCATCGCTACGTCTACCGTATGCAGAACCAAATGGCCAAAGAAGTTGAGTTTCTTAACGATGCATTGAGACTGCTCTCTACAATGCTGACCAAGATGCAAAAGGGGGGAATTGCGCAGAATTACGAGTCTGTAAGAGAGTCGAGGCGATGGTTCTGGATTATGCTCAGACCTGGCTTAGTGCGAGGGCGAGGTATTACAACAAGTGAAGGTTGGAGTGTTAGTTAGTGGTTAGATTACTAGTGCTTCTTTTAGTGCAATAAATTGCTCCAAGTATTGATCCACAAGTTCGAACATCTGACTGGCCTTTTGTACTTGTCACTTGTTATTCATTAAGTCTTTGGTGATCCTCCGGGGTCCTGCCAAGGGCATCCTGCGAAGAGTTGTTCTCGCTTCGCTTAGTATAACATCCTTGCAGTACTGCGATCGATCAGAAATACCTAGATTTCGGACAAATTCATCATGACCGAATCTAACGTCGTCCCGTCCTATGATATAGTACTAGGATGCTTGTCAGTAGAGGACCTTGAGGTCAGCTAGTTGCTATTTTATCCGAGAGCCGGTTCTCTGAATGAGATAATCGATGTGGTAGCCTCGGAAGTGCTGGTGATGTTAGTTTGGGATGGTACTTGGGAGTTGCTTACTTCGTGGTTATTTCGGGGCATTGTATTAATTCCAAGAATAATGTGCGAGAAAAAGGATGTTTGAGAAAGGAAGTTGATGAGTGCTATAAATAGGCTTGTCGTAATGGTTTGTCGTGTCGAAGATAGGTGACCTACGGTTGCAGGAAGTTGGGATGAGAATAGAGGCGCTCGTAGCGAAAACAGAAAAGACAGAGGTGGGAACAAAAAGGATAGTGACATAGAAGGGAACGTGTAGCAAAAGATGTGATTGATAAGATAGTTGTGCAGAGTCTATGGTGTTGGGCGAGACAAGCAAGACGACACCACTTCAATAAAGAAACAAACAACACATGAAATCCTGGGAGACGGAGCTTTTCAATGTACTTGGCAGGATTAAGTGTAGTGAGAAGATTGCTGAAGTTGATCGGGAGAAGTAGTGCTTTGACTGTGGTCAAGACTGGGTAGTCCTGGTGTGGATGGGCATTAATTCAGGATAGGTTTCGCATCTATTGATGTCTGACCGTGGTGTTTGAGAAGAGCGCCCGCTGATTTGCCCCTTTTTATTAATGTTTCCCTAGGGTTGGATTCAAGGTTGGTGTCTTGTAGCCTACTTCCACCTACTTGACTACCATGTCACTCTGTTATGCTGCCTCTGCCTCCCATGTGTGATGTTATCTCGATATTCCCAAGTATTTGTTCATGACCCTCCATTCATGGGATTGTATTAGTCCCTATCGAGGTTTATTGAAATGACCATTTTAACTCAATGGTCTACGCCAATTTCAAGAAGATGCTTATCACTTTAATCAAGCATCACTGTTGTACTTTTACCGCCTGCACTGATGGCCTATAAAGATACCATCTGCCCTCCTATGCTGTCTTACTTCTTGCCATTATCTTATCTCCTCTCCTCCCCTCTCCTCTTCTCCTGCTCCCTCTACCATTGCCTATCACTTCAACACAGTCTTGCAACCATCGTTTCTTCTATACTCTAACATGGTACTCTATAGCCTACCGTTCAGTCAAACGTCGTGCTTCTGCTAGGCCTCTTCTAGTCTCTCGCTCCCCCCTCTTAGCATGAAGCCACGGATACAAACACCACCGACGCGAAAATTACATCAAACACGTTCCTGCGCCATATGCCTGTGCGTAATGCCTGTGAAGTGGTCGAACTACGTCCAGAAATATGGTTTCTCAACCATAGCCAGAGCATATAAGAACTAGTTCAACGGTTACCATGCCTAAGAAACCCGGAATCTTGCACATATGAAACAGGGACCAGCCGAACACGGTGACAATTTTTGACCTGAATATTTGTGACTCTGTCATCTCTCTCAGGATTAGGCAAGGTGGCAACTGGGACTACTTCTGCAGACTGGCCCGTACATTGATACTGCCCTAGAACTCTGCATCTCCCCGTCTGCCTGTTCGGTCTGTCTTATCACTCTTCTCCTCGCCATGTACCTGTCGATGCGATGCATCATCCATTCCCCTTTATAATCGGCCAAGCTAATGTCTCTAAACCGTCTCCCTCAGCTCCCTCGCAGGAAGATGTTTGGAGTCAAGGAAGTTGACGCTGATTCTGATGTATCTCTTGCATTAGATCCCATTCTACTCTAACTGCTAGACTGAAACCGGGACAGGACGTGAACAACCTCAACTGCTGATACCGATCATGCATCATCTGCATATAGTCTATACTCTTCTCGTTGAGGCGACATGACCTATCACTTCGAGAAAGAAATAATTCTGATTTTTAGCGAGGCGCATAGAATGGTGATAACGGGAGGTTATGCTGTTGATTTGGCGTTATTAATAGCACAATAGTGCAAGCAGTAGTCACACCCCTGAGCGTCAAATTCCCGACACCCTGCCAACTCTTATTAACTTATATACCGGCCTCCCATATCTTCATGTATTTAATTTAAAGAAAATTAAACCATTGATCAATCTATTGAGGCTTCTCATACAGTACATCTTGTAGGAAATAATCCCAACCAACAAACCCACTCAAGACTAATCTATTTACTTTGTAGAAACGATGTTATTCACTGCAACGAAACCATGAGTCATAGCAGGACCCAAAGTCGACCCAGCTCCCAGATATGCCCTTCCCATGATACTAGCTGCTGTGTTGCCACAAGCATAAAGTCCAGGTATAGCGGACCCATCCTCCCTTAAGACTCTTTGGTTCTCATCAGCCAAGAGACCCCCTTTTGTTCCTAGATCTCCTGGCCATATCGGAATGGCATAAAATGGTGGCTTCTCTAATGGTGCCATGTTGGGGTTCGGTTTGATAGAAGGGTCGCCGAAGTATCTATCATAAGCATTTCCTCCCTTTCCAAAGTCAAGATCAACACCTTTGCGAGACATGATATTGTATCGTGTGATCGTTTCATCGAGACCTGTTGTACTTATCCCAGCTTTCTCACCCAACTCCCTCATTGTATCACCCTTGAACATTTTCTTATTGTCAAGCGCTTGCGTTGGTTCCATCTTCGCAAATAGCTTTGACCCAAGCATATACCTCTTTCGATGATTGGCATCCATGATCAGCCAGGCTGGTATACTTGGGATGTGACTGTTTCGTTCATACTGATCATGACCAGCATCCGTGTATGACTGGGCCTCGTTCATGAATCGAGTGCCACTCGAGTCCACAATGATACAAAACGGCCTAGCACGCTCGAAGAGAGCGAAATGATTTCGACCCGTCACAGGATCAAAGATGGTTGGTCCCCACCAAGCATCGTCCATGAGGGAGATGGCAGCACCAACCTTGATGCCTGCTTTGACGGCGTCACCGGTATCTCCAGAGGGTGCCAAGCTCCAAGCAGTTGTAGTTGGCGAGGGAAGATGTGTCTTTCTCATCGCTATCTCTTGAGAAAAACCACCAGCTGCAAGCACAATGCCTTTCTTAGCATGTACGGTCTTGATCCCTGAAGGCATCTGAATCAAAGCACCTGTCATGACCCCGTCTGGTCCCTCGAGAAGTTCTAGAAAGGCATGATTGACGTGAATGGTTGTACCAGCTTGGATGTTGAAATAAAGAAGCTGCGCGACGAGAGCACGACCCATACTCGAGAGTTTCTGTCCCATGAATTTCCGGAAAGTAAGTGGCATCAATCGTCGTACGGTGTATGTAAAAGCCGACAGAGAAGAAGACATGCGTGTGATTGTGGCAGCGTCATGAGTGTAGATGGGAGCAGATTGCAGCGATTCTGGAAGAAGAGTGCAGGCTTCACCAAGTCTTCTCTCATCAAAGACCTCGGACTCGATGGTACGGCCACCGCCTTCCCCCATAGCACCATTCAGAGTAGGGTAGTAATCGGGATAACCAATAGTGAAGTGGAACTTAAGTCCTAGGGCCTGTAGAAACTCAATCATCTTTGGTCCATTCTCTAGGAAGGCCTCTCGACGTGCTATCGAGGATGCTGCACCAACATCTCCGACACCTTGTGCAAAGTAACGTAAAGCTGCGTCCTGAGTGTCGCGTATTCCAGCAGCTCTAGAGACGGGATTACCAGGGATCCATAAGCCACCGCCAGATATGACTGAGGCGCCTCCAATGGTCTGGTTTTTCTCAATGACAGTGCATCTAAGGCCCTGCTTCGCGGCTGTAAGGGCGGCTGTGAGAGCCCCTGCTCCGCTTCCCACGATAAGGACGTCTGTACTCTCTTCCATGACAGAGTCTGTTGAGTAGCATCTGAAGGCGTATCTTGCATTTTGCGAGTATCGAAAGCGGTGATGGGTTTCTTTAACTTGGCTAAGAAGATTTCTGGCTGTTCCCAATCGCATCATGGTATCGCTTTTTATGTCGAGTGATAACAAGTACTGTGGGGATCTCTTCCGCCTCGAGTGATCTTAACTATTGTCATCATCTGGGGCCTCGGGGTTTAAGATGGTCCTGACACCAGGATTACGACTCTGGGCGGAACCTGTTGAGTTGTAGAGATGTGAGCAGCTGTTACTCCTCGATTGGCGGTCAAGAGAAGTCGTTGGTTCAAGCAAACATATTGTTTTTTAGTTGTTTTACAAGTATAGATACTTTAATCTCACAAACTCGGGCCTTCATCCCTGTTTTGGTTAGTCGAGTGCTGTCTTTGTTCTTGTAAACAGTAACACACGACCAGCCCCTCCATACGGAGAAAGATACATGTTTGATCATGATGTGTCTTATTGCATCTAGACAATCTGGAACACTAATAAGGGCGTTAACATCGCAAACAATTGAGCAAATAGTTTGCATTTATCCTGCACGTTACTTTCTACTTACTCTACCCTTCAATAAATCCATCCACCGTCTGAATCTATGCTCCAACTGCGTTTCATGGAATTATCACGACGTGTGCTATAATGCTACCAAATGTCTCACAGTAGTGGAACTCAGTCCTACCATCCTTGGTTTCTATAGACTCCTATGTCCGTTCAGTCCGCATGAGATAATGAAGGGGAATCTCACAGTACCCACGATACTCTATATCCATTTCTCCCGTCTCTTTCGATCTTCTCTAGAACGGAAACCTCCAATTAGGGGGGTTTTGGCGGTTGTCTCTTCTTTATTACCGCTTCGAACTGGAACTTGACGCTAGGTTAAAGTGTCTTATCGTTGTCTAATAAATCCTGCAGCTCGGGGCACAGATCGGCGGGAATTGGCGGTGTCTCTTGGATTATCGCTCAAGGGCAAAACGTATTCCAAGCAGGATACCTAGCTGTATTCAAGTATGTTTCGGGGCACACAAGTGGAGGCGCTGGCATTGTGGTGGAACAAGAGACAGTGAAAGTGCCATGGCCCTAAGTGAGACCAGATTGAATTCCCACACTGCGGTGGTTGATTAAGAGGATCAGAGGACGTGATGAGTTGGTGCCACAACGTAACGTGGCTTGGAGAAGAAAATGGTTACGGGTTTATATATATTTGCTCGGAAAGCCAGACGCCCCCTTGTATGATGATGTGGCATAGTCTGTAGTACGGCAGCTTGTGTTAGTCTCCAGACCGGAAAGACAGACAGCTGGGACGCCGCCGTGTAAGTTGGTACTCCACGGGCTATCATTGTACGACAACCCGGGTCTCATACATGGAAGACTGGGAAGACATTCACAAGTCTTCGACAATGCCACTTTGTGACAAGTATAAATAAATCTGGTGAATCTTAAAAGAAGCATGATTTGTAACTCTTTCCAACCACATACAACTTGACCTTACACAACCCTTCTTCTACGCGATCATGGCCTCTGCTGCGCAGGGCATTACTGTAGCTATCACTGGCGGCGCTGGTGGTCTTGGTAAAACAATTGCAGTTGCTTTTCTTGAGGCTGGAAGTAACGTTGCCATTTGCGATGTGAACCAAGACCGATTGAGCGAAACAGAGAAAGAGTGGGAGCGAAGCAGTAATAGATTTCTGGTGTCAAGGACGGACATCACTGATGAGGCTGCCGTGGACAAGTTCATCAACAGCATCGTCACCAAATTCGGCCGTCTTGACCTAGTTGTTAACAATGCCGGAATTATTGACAACTTTGACCCAATCACCACAACGACCAAAGAATCATGGGACAAAGTCCTCAACATCAACTTGACGGGAACCTTTTTGGTCACCAAAAGTGCCGTCAACGCCATGCAGAAACAGCCCCGCCCCGGTGGAACAATCATCAATATTGGTTCCGTGGCCAGCTACAAGGGCGTCAACGGTGGCCTCGCCTATACTGTTAGTAAACACGGCATTATCGGTCTTACCAGAAACACGGCAGGGTACTACGGCGATCAGGGTATCAACTGTGTTGCGTTACTGCTCGGAGGCATGGCCGATACCAACCTGAGTGATAACTTTCACGCTGGCATGAACCACGATGCCTTGTTAAAGATCAGCGCTGTCAATCCAGGCTACGTGACGGGGAAGACGAATGTTGCTCTCGAGGACGTAGCAAAGTACTGTGTCTTTCTGGCTGATAGGGGTATCGCAGCCACGTCTAATGGTGGACTAATCACGTTTAACAAGAATTGGCCTTGTGCGTGAGGGGGTTATCGGATGTCGGGTCGATTCGGTGGCTGGTTCAAGGCGTGAATTCTGTGCATGTTTGGTTGCTGAGGTAGTTGGCTACTTCAGTTTGCTTTCCAATTCAGGATCTTGGAGGTGCACAAACATGTATGGGGGTGGCCTTGACTTGTCACTTGTATGAGTACCTTGTCGCTGTCACGCTTGGTCTAAACGAAGGTCGATCTATAGGGGCAACTAATAGTGCTGCGAATGTTCGTTAACTAAGTCTCGATCAAGCTCGTTTATCCCCAACCCCTAAGCCTCTAAATATCCAAATTCGTTTATCTTTATTTCTTTGTTTGCATCTGATCCTTGGAATGTTACATTAAGGTGAGAAGGAGGTTTATCTACATGATCTCCCGTCGCTATATGTTTCTCCCTCTGACGCTATATAAGCCTAGGCTGGTAAATCAATTCCGCAATAATTATGTAGTATGTTGGTGTCGACAAAACTATTCAGCACCTTCGAACTGCCCGTTCTGGGCTATGCCGTTCAATCCTTGAGTTCCAATGGGGATCAACATGACTTTAATCTGGTCTTAGAATGTAGAAGACTGTGGGTGATCCCATAGTGAATGATAGGTTCCTGTGTCCATCCCCATGCAAGACAAGGGAGGCAATACTTCCAGTGTTTACTGAAGATAAATAATAGATAACAGAATAATAGCAACATCCCATTATGTATAGTCAAGTCTCGTCGACTGGCGTACTTCTCTGCCTTGTCCACCTCGGCTGTCACTTAGAGTAAGATTAGTGTCAAATATGAGAACGTGTATGGATTGTGTTAGATTGGAGCATGTACAAAGCATCTAATCGGGTGGTCACGTGGTGAC